>CAJQZJ010032121.1:3975733-4042542 GCA_907164525.1 Lophiomys imhausi
CAATTATCTTTTTTTTTTTGGGGGGGGGGGATCAGGTAATATTTTTCCTGGAGCAAATTTGTTTTTTTGACAATATATAAAGTATTACCTTTCAATCCGGACTAAAGAAGACATTATTTTGATATTTTGGAGCTAAACAAACCTTTAGTGTATATATTTTGAGATCTCAAAGGACAATTTGTTTGAATTGCAGCATGCCTTTTGTACGTAGCTTTTAAACTTAAATCCTTCCAAATCCTATGTGCCTGTCTCTGCATTCTAAGTTTTGGGATCAAAGACATGTGGTTCCCAACTGATGGGATTAAAGATGTGCTCCTCCACCCCTGGATCAAAGTTTTTCTCTGTTTAGAGCTTGTTTTGTATCAGGCTGACCTTGAGCTCTGAGATCTGCCTGTTTCTGTCTCTAGTGTGTTGGGATTAAGGGTGTAATCTTCCCCAATGATGTGACTAAGGGTGTGCACCATCACCACCCTGTTTCTTGTAACTCTAGAATTTATAAGACAACTAACTCTATAGTGATCCTCCTGTCTCTGCTGGAGGTAAAGGGATGGGCTAACACCATGCATTATTTTACCTTAGCTCTAAGTTTTTTCAACTCTTGGAGGTTTGTAAAACCAGGTTGAACAGCTGTCACCTTTAATTTATTTACAGTGTTTTAAAACTGTTACCTGCTTTTTAATGCCAAACCATGGAAATAGCCTATACCTCTACAAAAAAAAAAAAAAAAAAAACAAACAAACAAACTTTTAAGCTGCTATCAAGTTTGTGCAATCTCTGTGGCCACCTGCAGTCTAACATTCTAATCTGAAATTAAGAACCATTTTCCTTTCATGCCAGTAAGGCAATTATACCTTTGGTAAATTATAGTTTGAAATTTTTACATTGTATTTTTATTATATTTTTAAGGTTATTAACTCTTTTCTTTAAAAAGTATTATTTACTTTTAGAACATAGTTTCCTCCCTCCTCCCCTCCTGGCCCCTCCCTTCCTCTCTCCTTCCCTCCCTCTCTCCTTCCCTCCCTCTCTCCTTCCCTCCCTCCTTCCCTCCCTCCCTCCCTCCATCCTTGTTCCTCTACTTGGTACTCTCCTTCTCCTCAGATGAGGTGGGCGCTCACATATGATACTCCCTCAGATCTTGCATCATGTGAGGGCCAAGAGCTTCCACTTGTACTGGAGCTTGATAAGGCACACCATGTAGGGTGTGGTGTTCCACTAACCTGCAGCAGATTCTGACTCACTGGTGGGTAGAATTTTTCCTAGGATAAATATGCTAGGTTCCTATCTATTTGGGTGTGTGAGTTGTAGGATAGTTATCCTCTGATGTATGGTTAATATCCATTTATAAGGGACTACATACAATGTTTATCTTTCTGGGACTGCGTCAGCTCACTTAGGATGAGCTTTTCTAGTTCCATCCATTTGGTTCGAATTGCACAATTTCCTCGTTTCTGATAGCTGTGTAGTATTTCATTGTGTAAATGTACCTCAGTTTTTTTATCCATTCTTCAATTGAAGGACATCTGGGTTGTTTCCAGTTTCTGGCTATTACAAATAAAGCTGCTATGAACATTGTTGAGGCAATGTCCTTCTGGTTTCATTTAGAATCTTTTGGATATATGCCCAAGAGGGGTATGGCTGGGTTTTGAGCTAGGTTTATTCCCAATTTTCTAAGATATCTCCAGATTGATTTCCAAAGTGGTTGCACAAGTTTGCAGTTCCCCTTTCTCCACATCCTCGCCAGCATGTGCTATCATTTGAGTTTTTTATCTTAGCCATTCTGGCATGAGTGAGATGGAATCTCAGAGTTGTTTTAAGTTGCATTTCCCTGATGACCAAAGATGTTGAACATTTCCTCAAATGCCTCTCAGCCTTTAGAGATTCCTCTTCTGTGAATTCTCGGTTTAGCTCTGTACCCCATTCATTGATGGGATTATTTGATTTTTTGGTGTTTAATTTCTTCAGTTCTTTATATATTTTGGATATTAACCCTCTGTCAGATGTTGGGTTGGTGAAGATCCTTTCCCAGTCTGTAGGCTGCCATTTTGTTCTAAGGACAGTGTCCTTTGCCTTACAGAAGCTTTTCAATTTTATAAGGTCCCATTTATTGATTGTTTGTTTTAGTGCTTGAGCTATTGGTATTATATTTAGGAAGTTGCTACCAGTGCCAATGAGTTCAAGGCTTTGCCCCACTTTCTCTTCTATTAATGTTAGTGTGTCTGAATTTATGTTGAGGTCCTTGATCCACTTAGACTTAAGTTTTGTACAGGGTGATAAGTATGGATCTATTTGCATTCTTTTACATGTTGACATCCAGTTAGACCAGCACCATTTATTGAAGATGCTTTCCTTTTTCGATTGTATGTTTTTGACTTCTTTACCAAAATTAAGTGACCGTAGGTGTGTGGGTTTATTTCTGGATCTTCAATTCGATTCCATTGGTCAACTGGTCTATTTCTATACCAGAATCATGCTGTTTTTATTACTATTGCCCTGTAGTACAGCTTGAAATCCGGATGGTGATACCTCCAGATGTTCTGTTATTGTACATGATTGATTTAGCTATTCTGGGTCTTTCGTTATTCCATATGAAGTTGAGAATTGTTTTTTTCCAGATCTGTAAATGCTGAGTTGGTATTTGGATAGGAATTGCATTGAATCTGTATATTGCTTTTGGTAAGATTGCCATTTTTATTATGTTGATACTACCTATCCATGAACAAGGGAGATCTTTCCATCTTCTGATATCTTCTTCAATTTCTTTCTTCAGGGACTTGAAGTTCTTATCATACAGGTCTTTCACTTGCTTGGTTAGAGTTACCCCCAGGTATTTTATATTATTTGTGGCTATTGTGAAGGGTGTTGATTCCCTTATTTCTTTCTCAGCCCATTTATCTTTTGTGTAAAGAAGGGCTACTGATTTTTTTGAATTGATTTTGTATTCGGCCACCTTGCTGAAGGAGTTTATCATCTGTAGAAGTTCTCTGGTGGAATTTTTGGGGTCACTGATGTATACTATCATATCATCTGCAAATAGGGATACTTTGACTTCTTCCTTTCCAATTTGTATCCCCTTGATCTCTTTTAGTTGTCTTATGCTCTAGCTAAAACTTCAATACTATGTTGAAGAGATATGGAGAGAGTGGGCAGCCTTGCCTTGTCCCTGATTTTAGAGGAAATGCTTTAAGTTTCTCTCCATTTAGTTTGATGTTGGCTATTGGCTTGCTGTAAATTGCCTTTATTATGTTTAAATATGGTCCTTGTATGCCTGTTCTCTCTAAGACTTTTATCATGAAAGGGTGCTGTATTTTGTCAAAAGCTTTTCAGCATCCAATGAGATGATCATGTGGTTCTTTTCTTTCAGCTTGTTTATGTGGTGGATTACATTGATGGATTTTCTAATGTTGAACCGCCCCTGCATCCCTGGGATGAAGCCTACTTGATCATGGTGTATGATACTTTTGATGTGATCTTGGATCCGGTTTGCAAGTATTTTATTAAGTACCTTTGCATCCATGTTCATAAGGGAATTGGTCTGAAATTTTCTTTCTCCGTTGGGTCTTTGTGAGGTTTAGGTATCAGTGTAACTGTGGCCTCATAGAATGTGTTTGGCAGTATTCCTTCTGTTTCTATGTTGTGGAAGAGTTTGAAGAATATTGGTGTTAGCTCTTCTTTGAATGTCTGGTAGAATTCTTTGCTGAAACCATCTGGGCCTGGGCTTTTTTTGGTTGGAAGACTTCTAATGCATTCCTCAATTTCCTTAAGGGTTATAGGACTGTTTAATTTGTTTACCTCTTCTTGATTTAACCTTGGTACGTGGAATCTATCAAGAAAATCGTCCATTTCATTTAAATTTTCCAATTTTGTGGAGTACAAGTTTTTGAAGTAGGACCTAAAGATTCTTTGGATTTCCTCAGTGTCTGTTGTTATTTCCCCCTTTTCATTTCTGATTTTTTGATTTGGGTATTTTCCCTCTGCCTTTTGGTTAATTTAGCTAAGGGCTTGTCTATTTTGTTGATTTTCTCAAAGAACCAGCTCTTGGTTTTGTCGATTCTTTGTATTCTTTTTGTTTCTAAGTTGTTGATTTCAGCCCTGAGTTTGATAATTTCCTCTCGTCTGCTCCTCTTGGGAGTGTTTGCTTCTTTTTGTTCTAGCTCTTTCAGGTGTGCTTTTAGGTGGCTAGTATAGGAACTCTCCAGTTTCTTTTTGAAGGCACTTAATGCTATAAACTTTCCTTTTAGCACTGCTTTCAATGAGTCCCATAAGTTTGGGTATGTTGTGCCTTCATTTTCATTGACTTCTAAGAAGACTTTAATTTCTTTTTTTTATTTCTTCCCTGACCCAGAGGTCATTGAGGAGAGAGTTGTTCAGTTTCCATGTTTTTGCAGGCTCTCTGTTGTTTTCGTTATTGTTGAAGCCTAGCTTTTTATTCCATGTTGGTCTGATAAGTTACAAGGAGTGATTCGAATTTTCCTGTATCTGTTGAGGCTTGCTTTGTGACCAACTATATGGTCGATTTTGGAGAAGGTTCCATGAGGTGCCAAGAAGAAAGTGTATTCTTTTGTTTTGGTGTAATACGTTCTGTAGATACCAATTAGGTCCATTTGATTCATGATATCTGTGAGGTTCATTTTTTCTCTGTTTGGTTTCTGCGTTGTTTATCTGCCCAGTGATGAGAGTGGTGTGTTGAAGTCTCACACTATTAATGTGTGAGGTTCAATGTGGGATTTGAGCTTCAGAAGTGTTTCTTTAATGAATGTGGGTGGTCTTATATTTGGGGCATAGATGTTTAGTATTGAAATTTCATCTTGGTGGATTTTTCCTTTGATGAGTATATAGTGTCCTTCCCCATCTCTTTTGATTAATGTTGGTTGAAAGTCCAATTTGTTGCATACTAGAATTGCTACTCCAGCTTTTTTCTTGGGTCCATTTGCTTGGTATATCTTTTTCCAGCCCTTTACTTAGAGATAATGTCTATCTTTTTTGCTGAGGTGTGTTTCTTGTAAGCAGCAGAATGTGAGATTCTGTTTTCGCATCCATTCTGCTAGCCTGTGCCTTTTTATTGGAGAATTGAGTCCATTGATGTTGAGAGACATTAATGACCAGTGATTGTTACTTCCTGCCATCTTGATGTTGGTGGAAATAGAGTGTGAGTGAGCTTCTTTTCTTTTGGTATTGCTGCAGGCATGCTATTTGCTTCCTGTGCTTTCTTGTGTGGTTAACCTCTTTGGGTTGAAGTTTTCCTTCTAACATCTTCTGTAGAGCTGGATTTGTGTATAGATATTGTTTGAATTTAGCTTTGTCATGGAATATCTTGTTTTCTCCATCTATGTTGATTGACATTTTGCAGGGAATAGTAGTCTGGCCTGACATTTGTGGTTTTTTAGGGTCTGCAAGACGTCTGTCCAGGCCCTTCTGGCTTTTAGAGTCTCTGAAGAAAAATCAGGTGTGATTCTGATAGGTTTGCCATTATATGTTATTTGTCCCTTTTCCCTAGCAGCTTTTAAAATTCTTTCTTTGTTCTGTACATTTAGTGTTTTTATTATTATGTGGCAGGAAGATTTTCTTTTCTGGTCTAATCTATTTGGAGTTCTGTAAGCTTCTTGTACAGTTATAGGCATCTCTTTTTTAGATTTGGGAAATTCTCTTCAATGATTTTGTTGAAGATATTTTCTGGTCCATGGAGGTCGGACTCTTCTCTTTCTTCTATTCCTATTATTCTCAGATTTCATCTTTTCATTGTGTCCCTGATTTCCTGAAGGTTTTGTGTCAGGACTTTTTTAGATTTGACATTTCCTTTGATAGATGTATCTATTTCTTCAGTTTTATCCTCTGAGCCTGAAATTCTTTCTTCCATCTTTTGTATTCTGTTGGTGATGCTAGTGTCTATAGTTCCGATTCTTTTCTTAAGGTTTTCCAGTTCTATGGATGTCTTGGATGGGTTTTTCTTCATTGCTTCAACTTCCCTTTTCAGGTCTTCCATTCCTTTAAGCGCTTTATTCATTTCCATCTCCTCCTTTGCAGTACTTTGTTGTTGCTCTCTGAGGTATTTTATTTCCTCCCTTAGGCCTTCTATTATTAATATAAGCGTAGGTTTAAGGTCATTTTCCTTTGCTTCAATTGTGCTTGGCTGTCCAGAGTTGTCTGTAACATTATTGTTAGGATCTGGAGACATCCTATTGTTTTTTTTTTTTTTTTTTTTTTTTTTTTACCATGTTCTTGTACTGACCTTTTGTCATCAGATGGACCCAGATGTTATCTGTTTGTTTCTTTTGTTACCTGACCTTGGTGCTCAGGAAAACTCCCTGCCCTGGGGGTTGGCTGATCCTGAGATCCTTGTGTTTATCTCCAGATGGTGGGCAGGTTCCTGTAATAGACTGACTGGCTCTTGGAGAGGAGGGTGGCTGCCGCTCTCCTCAACTGCTTGTGACCCTATTGGACCAATATAGAGGGGATTGGAGTAGGGAGAGGGCTAGCCTCTGAGGACCTGGGAGCTGACTGGTCTCCTCAGAAAGGCAGGTAGAGCTGTGGTTGGGTCTGTTGTGTTCTCCTCTCACTGACCCAGTCATTTTGGCTCCCCAGCTAGGCTTTCTATGCAGGCAGGGAGCTCCACCCACAACAGATGCCGGCCTCAGTGTGCCTGTTGTTGACTGCCTCAGATACTTGGGTGCTAGGGTGAGTGACCCACCCGCCCCAGTATTTGTGGAGAACACAGTCGCAGGCTCTGTTTGCAGGCAGTCTTGGCTCCTAATTGCTTTGCTGTGACTGGGTTAGGTCTCTGCCTCTCTGCTACAGTGAACACTGTGCCGCCATGTTGGAAACTCGGGAAAAAATAATCTCACTTACCTTTGCTTTTGTGGTGCGGCTGTTTTTCCCTCTTGGGTGTACAGGTCCGAGTGCAGGCTGGATATCATGCAGACAGGCAGAGCCGCTGCTCTGTGGCTGGGGCCATGGGCTGGATCCACTCCTGGGCTAGAGAGCTCCTCTCCAGACTGGTGATGGAGCTGGCTTATCTCAGGGTGGTGCTCCCGGAAACTGCATGAGCTCTTTTACCTGGTGACTGGTCTCAATGTTGGCCGTGGGAATTCAGACACCGTCAGTGTTTCACTGTCGGCTAGGGGACCTCACATTCACTCCACAGTGACTAATCTCATTCACCTTCTACTCAGATGCACTGCTCTATGGTCGGCACCATCTTGGATTTCCTCAACAAATATTTTTTAAATGTTAATTGCCCAAATCTATGAATTTCTTGGTATGATCATGTATGCTTGTAATTTCAGCATGTGGAAGGCTAAGGCATGAGTATATTTAGTTTGAGATTGGCCTAGGCTCCATACCTCAAGGCTATTAGAGAAACACTATTTCAGACTAAAATAAAATATCTGGGCATGTAGAACAGTGGTAGAGTATTTGCTTAGCCCACAGGTCTTGAGTTCAACACACTGTTTCATAAATAAATTCATATATATATATATATATACACATATATATACATACATAATACACACACGCACACACACACACACACACACACACACACACACACACACACGTACTCCAAGAACACAATTGGTTTTTCTTCAATCCCAGTCATGAGCCGTGCTCCTTCACAGGCCCTTTATATTACCTCATATTGTATTAGGATGCAGACACTGTGGTATTTGTTAGCGAAGCACTTATTTGCTATATCCTTAGGTTGTTTTAGCTAGAGTTATGGTATATAAGAAAATTTACACAATTTTAATCCTAGATTTAGACTTGTAGTGTTAGTGATTTTCTTCTTGTCAGTGCTAGTTATAGCAAGACCAAGTATAATTATGTTTCCAAATTGAATCTTAAACTAATTTTTTCATAGATTAAAGAGTTTTTTGTATTTCAATACACAAGACATATGTTCATAGATTCTTATTAAATGTGAGTCTGAGAAAGGTGAAGATTAAAATACAAACACAACTGATAAGTGCTTTGAACCATAAAATTAGGGAGATTTGGCTCTGTAGAGTTGGGAGATCAAAAGTGAATATGTTCTCCTTGATGGTAAAGATTATGTGTTAACTTAAGAACAAGCAAACACTAAGCTTGTGGTGAAATATATTTTCCCAGAAATATGATCTGGTTTAAGAGCAATTTGTTTTTAGCTTTCATTCTATTTAAAGTCTAAAAAATGTAAAGCAGAGTTGACGAGAATGATGACTCTAATCTCATTGTTCTTATTCTCCCCACCCCAAAAAGAATAGGATTAGACAGAAATGAAAAAATTGTCAAACTTCATTTTAGTTTTCTGGAAGTCAGGAATTGCCACCCAGGAGGTAGGAAAATATTTAATGCTCATTAATCAATTCTCCTACCATCTATCTCATTCATCTTGTTTTTAACATCAGCCATCAACAGATAACATGTCCATTGCTCTTTCCTAAGGGTTGAGAGCGTAAATGAGGAACAGATGTAGCTAAGTTGAAATCTAAGCTCTATGCATATTAGAAATATGTAAATCTTGGTAGGTCTGAAATATATCCAGGTATCATAACTGAACTGGCAGTTGGGCATAAAAATATAGTGTAAGAAGTATCATCCCTCTACAGTGGAGATCAGAACTTGAGATCTGTCAGTATGTCAGTGCTATATAACTCTGGGAAATGGCATAGGATCACTTCAGCCTGGAGCATGCTCAGGGACACAGCCACCAAAAATATTTCAAATCTAGAATTGATGACAGACCCAGCAACATGAACTAAACAGTACCTAAAGATATAGTGTTCTTGGGAATCAGGAATTGGGAGCTGAATGTCAAACTTTAGCAACTATAAGAATAGATCATAATATTTGGCCTGGAGGTCATCAGTGACTTTGAAAAAGATCCTTGAGTGAAAGGACATGTGTAAAGATTGGATGCAGTAAGTTTATAAAGAATGGGATGTGGGAGATTAAACAAAGTGAGTAAGCAGCACACTCAGAAAAGGTCCTACCAGACACAAAAGAAGTGGTGTCATCAGAGTGCTTTGTGATGGCTGTGATG
Organism: Lophiomys imhausi; assembly: GCA_907164525.1. Classification (NCBI taxonomy): domain Eukaryota; kingdom Metazoa; phylum Chordata; class Mammalia; order Rodentia; family Muridae; genus Lophiomys; species Lophiomys imhausi. The sequence continues at coordinate 3,984,750 of CAJQZJ010032121.1, forward strand.
ATTAATTTGACAATGTTTTTAAAAATCTACTTTGCATTATATTATTTCCATTTTTCCATGCTACAAATTATTTTCTTCTATCCTTTTTAAATTTTAAATTATGTGTATGCATGTGTACTTATACACATGAGTACAGTGCCCGCAGAGGCCAGTACAAGGTAGCAGATCTTCTTAGCTGGAGTTACTGGCTGTTATGAGTCACTAGATATAGATGGTGGTAACTGAACCTGAGTCCTCCCTCTCCAAAAGCAGCACTTGGTCTTATCTACTGAGCCATCTTCCCAGTCTCCCTCCCCTGCTTTATTAATTCTTATTCTTTTCCCTTTCTCATGTTTGTTATTCCTCCAAATGATTGCTACTCTGGACCATATTGGGATAAAGATGGAAACATGAAATAGTTAACTATTGAAGGGAGTGAGAATGTGAGACACTTGAAAACATCCTTCTTTATTAATTCTTATTCTTTTCTCTAAAATTTTCCCTTTCTCATTTTTCTCCAAATGATTGCTACTCTGGACCATATTGGGATAAAGATGGAACCATGAAATAGTTAACTATTGAAAGGAGTGAGAATGTGAGACACTTGAAAACATGGGATGGTTTTTGTGAGTAGAAGAATTAGTACTGAAGGAGCTTAGCAAATAGCTAGGCAAGGTGGCGCACACCTTTAATTCCAGTACCTGGGAAACAGATGAAGGCAGATCTCAAAGTTTGAGGCCAGCCTGGTCTACAAAGAAAGTTCGAGGACAGCCAGTACTGTTACACAAAGAAATCCTGACTCGAAAAAGCAGAGAGAGAGAGAGAGATTAAAACAGGAATGTCTTCAGATTTTCCAAGAAGGAAGTCCATTATGTGAGAAAATCTAGTTCAAATATTTATTTCTTAAACAAAAAAATGTAGGAGGCTTTTAGAACCACTTAAATCCTAGTCTAACTTTGGTTCTAGTGCTCAAGTTATATTGAGCTCACCACATGACATAGCTTTCTTATAAGTCCTAATACAATGCATGTCAATGGTATTCTCAGAACAGCTCATTCCCTTACATCAAAGCTGGTCCAAATCAACTTAACACTGGAAGTATCTTCCTGGCAGCTCTGGAGGCCTGTGGTAATGACAGGACAATCAATATCAACACTTCCCAGAGATGTCGTTCCAATAAGTCATGATCTACATCCTAAGCCATCCATCCCCCAGGACATCTCTGTCCAGTGCCGTCATTTACTCTGGGTCTGGTTTCCATCTTTCTAAGTCCAATTGTTTTTCCATATCATCATGCCTCTTCATTCTACCACTGTTGCTCTTTCAGTCAGGAAAAAGTTATTGGCTGTAAATAACTGGGGCAGGGGACTGTCGTGTAGGGACACCCCACTCCAGAGGAGTGGGATGGAAGGGATAGGGGGTAGAGGGTGGCAGTGGTGGAAAGAGGGCACTGTGAGGGAGATGTAACCTAAAATAATAAATAAACATTAAAAAACTAAATAAATGAAATAAGTGTAGATGAAATACATCACAATTTACAAGAGTGACATAGCTGAGAAAAATCAGTTAGTGCCAGAAAGTTTTAGCAGGAGCCACTCACTTACTGTTATTTGTTAGAAGGTATTAATTCAACCATTCCTTTAGTCCTTGTTAAACTTGAAGGTTCATCATGAGAAACAGATTAGAACATATGGTTTATAAATACAATGGAGCAATTTTCAGCTATAAAGATTGAAGTTACATCTTTTATAGAACAAATAAGATTCACTACTGATAATCATGCTAAGTAAATTAAGTGAGTCTTGGAAAGATCAATAGAGCACGCTTTCTCTCACTTGTGGGTCCCAGAATTGCTAGACATATAAAATACTATATGTACATGCAGTATAAAAGTGGAATGGAATAATGGAAAGGGAAAGTTGAAAGTGCAGTATGGATGGGCATGCAAATGAATATGCTCAAGCATAAATTTTCTTACAGAAGGCATGTTTCTGCCTCCCTAGAGGTCAAATAGCTGGCAAGATGGTAAACATTCAACTATATGTATACACTGTAATGAAGTATTTTTATCCTATTTCACATTCTCTTACTAGAGAACTAAAGTTAAAATATTTATTTTGAAATGTAGTTTAGCTGGAACAGAATGAATTTAAATCTGTATAAACCTTCATGTACTGGGCCTGAAGATGGGTTGGACATTAAGAGTACATGGTGCTCTATCAGCAGACCTAAGTTCAGAGTCCAGTACACATATTGGAGAGCTCACAACTTCCTGAAACACCAGCTCTGAAGGAGCCAATGCCATCTTCTAGCATCTGTGGGAACACCTATACACTTAGCAAACACACACACACACACAAATAAATAAATTTTTTTATAAATTTATTTTTTCAAGTTACATCTCGATCATAGACCCCTCTCTCCTCACCTCCAGCCCCCCTTCTTCTTCTACATCTGTTCTCTCCTTCTCCTTGGATGAGGAGAGCCCCCACATGTCAAACCCCCTTAGTTCATCAGTCACATGAGGCCTAAGAGCCTCCTGTTTTACTGCGACTTGATATGGTAGCCCAACTAGGGTAAGGTCTTCTACTAACAAGGATCAGGGTCCATGACTTGTTGCTGAGTGGAGTTTTTCATAGGATAGTTATGCTAGGTTCCTGTCTGTTTGGGTCTGTGGGTTGTAGGATGGTTGTCCTGGGCTATGTGGTTAATATCCACTTATAAGAGATAAATAAAAATCTTTAAAATAATTCTCTGTTTCACCCAGTAATGGTGTTCTCCAGAGAAACTAGAGGAGAAGAAATATTCCAGTAATACCAGAGTTACTGTATATATTAAATAACTACAATGCAGCATAACTAGGAAGCATGTGTTTTATAAAACTTGTCAAAATACAAGGGCTTCTGTAAACAGATATCATGACACTGGGGGAAAATACTAATTTTCACAAGTATGATTTGGAAATTTTATTTAAATAAATTCTTTGTAGAGTACTATCTAAATAATCAAAACCTTAGTTGTAACATCTGGCTTTTAAATTTATATTCTAGTATATATAATTGTATTTTTATTTGTTTGTTATTATCAATTAATTTTCATTAATATTGTTTTAACTGTATTCCAAATTTTGTTTTAAAAGTAATTTCCAATCTCCAGAATTTGAAAATATGTCCTTACTTTAGTGCCAAAGACCAAAACTAGATTCATTAACACAAATATTGTTATTTAATCTTTCAAGACATGACATAATGAAATTTCATTGATTTTGTTAAGTTATCATTGTCAATTTCATAATGAGATAAAATGGGGCAGGGGAAAGAGATTTATATAACTTTATGGTTAATGGGGTCTTTATACTCAGGGAAAAGAATATGACTGAGTATTCAAGATCTCTTGAATTTCTTTTATGGAGACATGTCACATACTGACTGAGCTTTAGTGGTGGTACAGGTTTGTGGAATGTGTAAGACCAACACATGAACACTTTGCCCTACCCTTGTCCTTGTAACACTTCCATAGTTTTTAGGTGGAGGAATGACATAGACAATTTGGGTAGATGCTAATAATTAGCATTTTGAATAAAGATCATGATGAATTTCATAAATGAAAGAATTCCTTCTCTACAATTAGTGAGTGAGTGAATAATTCAAGAGTGGGCCATAGTTGTTCTTTATAATATACCAAATTTGTTGAACGTTCCTTGTCCCATTTTGCTACCATCTTTACCCACAGTGGGGGATTGTTTGGGTCTCATATAAACTCACTTCCATTCCATGGCAGCTTGAAGTATCAGTTACAATCTTGGGATCAAGCCAAGAATTGTGGACTCCCAGTCTATTCCTAACCCCTAGACTGTGTTCCCCCAAATCTCATCATTATCAAAGCCAATTCCAGTGCAGCTGCTTATTAACAAACAGATGTCACTTGATAGCAGTGACATCCATCAGAGAAATTGATTCTGCTCGAATCAGTCCCTGGGCAGTACAGAAGTCATCACTATTAAATATTGTCCCAGCATTTCTGTTTACTGATTTATTAATATAAAATTCCATGTTGCCCTGACACTTATCTGATATTAGGAAATTAATAAAATTTGAACTACTGGTGTTGGACTGAAATGTTTTGTAAATCAGGATACCTTTGTATATTTCAGTTATTATGAAATGATGTAAGTTTTGCCCTGCTAAATGGGATGCAAGCTCATATCTTGAATGAAAGGATAAGAGATAGAATGCTGTTTTAATATCACAGACAGCATGACTACTTGTAATTTAATTCTCACTGTTAGTTTATAATGGAATGTTAAGAAACTGATTTTGTTTCCAGTCAATCAAATATTTTCTCATTGTTTCTCTAAGCAAAACAACTCTGACAGCCCCTCCTTTTTATTATTGCTACATGAAAAACACAATTTCTAATAAATGTACTTTGCTTTGGCCACACTAGCTAAACATTTGATTTTGAAATGATCCATTCCTTTACTCTCTGACAGGCTATCCTTATCATCAGTATGTTGTGAATGCATCTGAGCTTTTCCTTGTCATGTGACCCACATTGGTTTTTCACACATTCATAACTCATGCCTTTTCACAGTGACATTGTGGTTCATTAAGAGTCATTTTGTAAGCAATTTGTGTCTCTAGGTGCCTTAGTCATTTTCTATTGCTGTGAAGAGATATCACAACCATGGCAACTTATAAAAGAAAAAGTGTATTCGTGTTTGCTTACAGTTCTAAAGAGTGAGTCCATGACTATCATATCAGGGAATATGGCAACAGAGAAGCAGCTTACACACTATCCAGTAGCTGAGCATTTACATTTGATCTATAAGCATAAGGCAAAGAAAGATAACTGGAAATACCACTGTCTTTTGAAGCTTTAAAGCCCACATCTAGTGGCATGTCTTGTCCACAAGGGCACACCTTCTAATCCTTCCCAAACAGTTCTACCAACTGGTGACCAGTCCATCAAACATATGAATCTATGGAGGCCATTTCATTCAAACCACCACATTAGGTTACAGGAAGCATTGAATTTGCTGAGAAGACAATGGTGTGGGTCACACAAAAGAAGAGATCAATGGACTTGGAGAAATAAAACCAAAGTATAATGGCACACTAAGGATGCTCTGATCACATCTATTACTTTGTACGCTAATATAAAAAAGTAAAGATAGGACAAGAATGAGATATCTGAGAAATCAGGTGTCCTTCAGCATACTATATGTATGCTGTGGTCTTGATTTTGAATTTTCTTGTCTCTAGAACTGGGAAAAATTAATATTTTCAGTTTAAAACACCTTTAGTGGTGGACCCTTATAAATATTTCTAGTTACTTCAGTGACTTTAAGACTTACTGTAGCTTATAACACAAGATAAATACCCCAAATCCTGAAGGGATTTAGATTGTTTGAAATGGAATAATCCTTGGGGCCAGCGAGAGGTTCTCAGTAGTTAAGAGCACTCGCATAGATTTGAGTTCATTTCTCAGCATCTACTTGGTGGTTAATAATAGTTTGTAACTCCAGATTCAGGGATCTAATGCTCTCTTTTGGCCTCTGATGACATCAGGCAATCAGATATTATGCATATATACAGACAGGAAAAACATTTGCACAAACATTTTTATACATAGATAAATAAAATCTTTATAAAATACAAAGTTGGGTACATGTTTTACATGATAATCAAAGTGGTCTTTCTGCTGCAACACCAAAACAATAGTAAGAATTTAACTACATATTGACAATACACTGGACACTGTGCTACGTCTTTTTATGAAAAAATAATGTCTGTAAATATAAGCATGTTAAAGGGGGAATGTTATAGGCATTTACTTCTTTGACAATCTAAGGCAACAATGTCTCTCCTCACAGAAAGACTACTTTGACTATTCAATCTTCCTGTGAACTGAAATCTGTCCTTTTGAAGAAGATTAGATTTAAAGGACATCATGAAGGGGAGACATTCATGATAGAATTAATTAGCTTTTAGAAATAGACTACAATGAACTCTGTCCTTACCATAGGAAAATAAAGCAGAAGGCAGCCATCTGTCAAACATGAAGATAGCACAGACCTTAAATATGCCTGAACCTCTGTATTCAATTTTCTAGTCTCCAGAATGGTGAGAAACAAAAGCATTTTCTGCTTCTGCAATTTAATATGTAGGATTTTGTTATAGCAGCTCAAGTTAAGTGATAATTTTATCCAACTATACTCTTTTTAACATGGTCCAAATATCTCATTCAGTGAAAATATAGTTACACTCAGATAAGAAACTGAATTCAAACCTGAGGATATGGAGTGCCCTCCATATTTAGGTCTAGGTAGTGACCACACTCTTCATGATGGAATTATCATGCTGTGGGACATTTTTAGATTATGCACCTACACATTGCTCACAGGAAGCAAAGCAGTTAAGGAATGAAAACAGAAATGGAATAGTATCCACTTCCATATATATGTATTTTATAAATATTTATGTATATACATGTATAGCTTTTATAATTTCACTAAAGACCACAGCTTCTAACTTGGACCCAACATCTTCAGCCTAAACTTAGGACAGATTCCATGCATCAGTTTTCTGTGATTATCCATTTGACTGGTTCAGCATCTGCTACAGTTCTTTTTCCAATTTCTGTGACAAAGCATCCAACAACAGCAGCTTAAGGAAGGCACTGAAGGTCAAGTCCACATGTGTAGAGAGGACATGGAAGTAGGGCTTCAGGTGTTGGTGACATTGTATGTAGTAGTCAGGAAGTGAAAAGGAATGCTGGTGATCAGCCTTGTGTTCTTTTTTGTTCAGTCTGGAAATCCATGAAATGGTGCTATCCTTGTTCAGAGTGAATCCACCCACCTCATTTGATCCAATCTAGGAAATCTCTTATAGATAAGCCTTATCTGGTTTATATGCTATGTGATTCTAGATCCTTTCATATTGTCTATATTAACCATTATAATATCTTTACCTGAGGTTTGAGTCAACCAAATCTTTCCTTACTTCAAAAACCTCTTGTGTATAAGAGCAGTGTCTAAATGGATTCCTTACTTTATTATGGGCATGAAAGTAAGTATGAGAAGTTTCCCCTGGATTCCCTCCTCTAATGCAAAGGATCTATTTTTGTCATACCATTTACCCCTTTATTAATAATAGTTACTTATACATCCTTTCATAACAATGTCTCCTACTGTTTGTATTTGTCTTAATCCACACTGTGAGGAGCTATGTAGCCAAGTTGTTCTCCCCAGGATCAATTCAGTGGATCAGCCATGGATTGCCTTGCAGAAACATTACTCACATGAATCCTTCCATTGCAAGACCTGGCGGAAAGCACATGTGATGCTCTGGAGATGGGTGATTAGAGAAATCACAGAGAAGATCGTATTATTGAATGAGACTTGTTGTAATGTCTACACTTTAAAACTAGAATGAGATAGTACTGGTCCACTGTGATAAAGGCAGCAAGCATCCCACATAAAACTCTAAGTCAGTTCATCACAGACATTTCTTAGAGAGAAGACCTAACATCCATCCATTTATGACATCAATTTGGTAGGTAAAGTTCTCAAGTCAATAGTGAGGACAGAATAAATAGTTACATGAAGATATTCCTTTGTCAATAATTAAGCAATTATCTCAACCCTGTCTGAGCACTGATATTCTAAATGAATAAGATAAAGTTGCTCCTTTAAGGGCATAAAAATCTTGTAGGAAGAACAACCATCGTTGTTCCTGTTAAGCTTTAACAGGAACTTTAATCTACCACTGAATCACCTAGAGAATTTGTTCAGACATAGAAGATTGTGCTTCATCATTAGAAATGGGATCCAGTGGTTCTGGGAGACAGCCATACAGTATGTTCTAGATTCATTAACAGAGGTAGGCAGATCACTATAAAGGTGAACATTGTCTCATGGGCTAGAGTGCTAGACTTAATTAAAAAGGAAAATGGAGAAAGCAAGCTTCACTCATTTCTGTTTCCTGCCTGAGCACAGTGTAACCAGCTCCATTATTCCTTTGCCACCACAGCTAGACACACCCACTGCCACACCCTCCCCACCATGATAAAGTACCCTCATAGTATGAAATAAAACAAGTTTTTCTTATGCTGATTTGGCATTTCATCATAGCAATTACAAAGTGACTATTATATTCCTATTTTTATTAATAAGATATTTTGGGAAGTCTTAAAACTAGGTAGTGTAAATTGTCAAATTGTATTCATTTTCAGATTTTATATTTCTACCCTCCAAACCCTTGATTTGGGTTCAAATCATGTTGAATCCATAGGTTATTTTAAAGAAATTTAACCTTAAATCCCATCACTCACAAGGCAGAGACATGCAGATCTCTATGAGTTAGAGGCTAGTATCATCTACATAGAGAGTCCCAGAAATGTCAGAGATACCCTGTATCAGGAAAAAGAAAGACATGTAACTCTTCAAAATTATTGAATTTAAATACCCAACCATGATATTAATCTCTATTTATTTATATGTCATTTAATTAATACCAGCAATGTTTAAGTATATAGGTCTTATATTCTTAAGTATATCTCCGGTTTTTTTACTTTTAAAAACATTGTAAATGGTGCTGTTTTATTGTTTTCAATTTCAATTTCTAGTTGTTTGCTGCTAGAATATATAAATACATTTTTATATTTACTTTAAACCCTACGATGTTATTAAGATGAGCTAGAATTTATAGTATTTTGTTGCTGGGTGCATTCTCTGTGTATACAATCAAGTCATCTGCATGAAAGTGTTACTGGTGACAGGACAGAAGCTTGACCTTAGGGATCCCAGAAGATGAGATTCAACCATATGTTGCCTTAGAGCCAAGTGGTACTGTAGTGAGAAAGCAACTCCCTTAGTATGGCCACACTGGGAAGGAAAGGCAGGACCAGTTTCCCAAGACCTTCCTGGTGGGACCAGCTTCCCAAGCCCAAGACCTTCCCTGGAGTCACTAAGAAGACTTACAAGATTCTGTAGAGAAAAGACAAGGGAAACAAAATCATGCTTAGCAAGACTCTGCGGTCCTATCATTCACTTGTTGATCATTATCTCAAGTCTCAGTCTATGAAGTCCTGTTCATGTCTTTTGTCTGCAGTTACCAGAGAGACTAATTCCATGCCCATTATGAGAGGATCTGTCTGCAAGCCTCACTGTTCCAGGAACCTGAGATAAGCTGAGGAGAAATGACTCAGACAGAGATCCTGCAGGAGGGGCAGAATGGAGTCAACTGGGAAATGATTGGGTCCCCCTTTGTGTCCTCACTTTTAAAGGAGCCCTTGTTACAAAAGCTGTTTTAATACTTGTAATCATCTGAGTACATGTTTTTACTTCTATATCTCACCATGACAATATTAAATAGAATTGGTAAGAGTGGAAAAAAAAAAAAAAGAAAAGAAATCCTGAAGACCGCACTTGAAGGTATCACCAGTGAGGTCACTTTTGTTGTTCATGGGAATGTCATAGAACATTTTCTTTAGAGCATGCACCAAGCCATTACGTTCAAATGGTTTGATAACTATGTGATTGTGAAGACTAAAGCATGTAATTCTTGTCACTCTTCCAGAGTTATTGAGAACTGAAACATCGTGCAGACCTTGTCATAATTGTGCCCACATTGATGTGGCTTCTTGAGGCCACTATGGTACCTAAATGTCAAGTTGTTTTCCCTGCCTCTTGGACTGTATGTAGTACCTTCTTTAATATACTTTTATTAACTAATTATCTGCCTTTAAGCCCTCCTTCTACTTTTGTGTATTAACTATATTTTGTTCCTTTTCTTTAATTATTTTTGTTACCTGTATACATAATTATAAATATATAAATGCAACCTACTGATGCCAATTAATGTTTATATATATATAAATATCACAGATATGTTATATATAGATATATATTATTTATGTATGTTATATATTATATATTACTTATTATATAATAATATTATACTATTGAATATATGTGTTATATATAACATATAACATATTATATATTATATGTAACATATACATATAATACTAATTTAAATCAGTAAGGTTTATATATTTATAAATATATAAATATTTATATATTTATAATTACATATACATGTAACTATAATACATATATAACATACACACATATATATATACACATACACACACACATACACCCACACACACACATATATGCTTTTAGCGCTGACCACTTGATATTATGATAACCATTTAAAGGGCTTATCCCTAAGGATGATTGATTTTTCACTTGCTCAGAAGTCATTTGCCTATAACTCTTCATTTAGAGGTGGGCCCTTGTGAAATTTTCCCCATCCTAATTGACAATTTCAACAGCTATTTTCATGTGCAGGTCTTGTTTAGGCTGCTATAATGGGTATAGCTTCCCCTCTAACACAGAAGACTTGGTCTTTTAGCAGATGTTATTGTCATCTGTATTTTATAATCTCTCTGTCCCTATTTCCAAGGTGTTCTCCAATCATTAGACGTATGACTTGTAGCTGGACTGGGAGCCCAATGCTAGTGACCCAATTTTACCATGATGACCTCTAATGATTCTATGTACAAACAAGGTCATATTCTAATGTATACAGAGTTTAGGATCCAGCTTATACTTATATTTCGACACACAATTCATTATATAGAACTGATTTCATAGAGTTGTACATTGCTAATTTAGAATATATTATAACTTCCATGTTATTTATGCAGATTTATAGTAATCTGTCTTCTTCATGAGATTTTACTTCCTTAGATGTCAAGTTCAGCGCTTTAGAAGCACCAATGTCCTATAAACACTACATATGCAATCTGTATGGCCATCTAAAGTGTTTCATCCATGAGATACCATGCCATAACTTGATGACAATTCTGATTCATAAAATAGGAGCAACACCTCCTTACAAAACACCAGCAAGGAGCAAATGCCAAATTCATCACATACTGTTGGACCAGGGATAGGTGCAGTCAACTGAGCTTCGCAGATTAAAGCATTCTGTCCACGGCTCTCCTTAGGAACATAGTGCATCAGCAGTGGAGTGAAAACAGCTTGCTGACTCTGCTGCACTGGCTCCCTTGGTGAAGGAGTCAGTTGAGAGTACATTTACCCAGAGGCTTGTGTCTCTTGCAGCACACAAGTATTTTTTTCTGTGAGGAAAAGATCTCCATGTTGGTGTTTGAAAGTGCCACTGTGTTCACTTTGTATATACGTTCTTCCAGCAATAGGGATTTCAAAACAGTGCATCAGTAACACAAGTTGCTAAGCATGCAATGGCTTTGCCAAAGAGGTACAGGTAATGTCCTCATGGGCTTTTAAATGGAAGCTATCTGCTATTTCATTTTTCAATAAGAAATCTAAGAGCTATGTTGAGGGGTAATAGTGAAGTGATATGGTGGATACTTCAAATCTCACGTAAAATAGATTGATTCTCATCTCTCCTAGCTTTTAAAAGTTATCCATAGTCCTCCTAAAGTAAAAGTGCTGAACTAGTTGAATTTTAAAGCTCTTTATATATATCCTGACCTTATCACCTTACCTTGTTTTTAAGAACTGGACTACACTCTGTTTCATGAGCATTCAGACAATGATCACATCTGGTGTAGTTCACAGTCCCTAGGACTTGCTGGAGAATTTTTGTGGATGGGCAGTCTTCACACATTATAGAGTAAAATATGCTTTCAGAGTATGACTATATCCTCTAAGAAAGGAGTCACATACAAGTCAAGGGAATTACAATCTCCCTCACCTTTGTGACTTTCAGTCTTTTTGGACTGAACTAACTTTTTTTTTTTTTTACTCCTGATGTTAGCATGTTGATTCAGATCAGTGTCAAATCTCACCCAGACAACAACATGTTGTGTTTCACCCTATTCTTCCCATGCCATCTTCTACCTCCATTGACCACATATTATGTTCCTCTTGATCATATAAAATGAATTTCACTAATAGATTCACTCCTATCAATTCTTCAAGGCTTAGTCATTAGAAGGTATGGTGTACACACCTGATTTATTTTGGTACAAAATAGGAGAGAAAGGAGCATCTCAAAATAATTTTGGACAACATATTGAATCAGGTATAATTAAGGATCATATAAGCATTCCTTAAGGATAATATTAACATTTATTCATTAATTCAAGTTACATCTCCATCACAGTCTCCTCTCTCCACCCCTCTCAGTCCCACCCTCCCATCCTCTACACCCTCTCCCACCTATCCTACACCTCTGCTGTAGGGTGCCCCCACATATCAGCCCCCATCAGTTTATTAGTCACATGAGGGCTAAGAGCTTCCTCTTGCACTGGAGGCCTACATGGCAGTTTCACTAGGGTGAAGTGTCCCACTAACAGGTAACAAAATATATATTCCTGTTCCTTTGGGTCTGTTGATTGTAGGATAATTATCTTGTGCTATATGTCTAAAATTCAGTTATAAGTGAAAACATGCCATGTGTATCTTTGTGGGTCTGGGTTAACTCACTCAGGATGAGTTTTTCTAGTTTCATCATTTGGTTGCAAATTGCATGATTTCTTGTTTTCTGATAGCTGAGTAATTATCATTGTGTAAGTGATAATTGTTAAGAATAAGAATTAAATCATATTGATTCAATCAGCATTATTTGACAACCAAAATTTAGCGAAAGGTAGATGTTTCAGAATCTGAGGTACTTTTGTCTTTGCCTTCTGGTTGACCTCACAACTCAGAAATTTTATTTAAGTCCAGTTGCATTTAAAGCAATAATTTTTACAATAAATAGTCCTGGTCAATAAAATGAAATTTTATAAAATAAAAACTTAATTCTGTCTGAAGTCTAATATTAGAGTACTTGGTAAATTGTCTTTACTCTTTCCAAAATCCCATAGTCCAAGCCTGCTCAAGGCCATGTGCTATGTCCCTAACATGCACACATACACACACACACACACACACACACACACACACACACACACACACACAAATGTCTTCTTTTACTGAGTTGTTAAATATTGGGTAATATTAGCTAATTATATGTATGTATGTGTCTGAGTGTGAGTTTGTGTATGTGGGCATGGTATCCGTGATGGTCAGAAAAGGGAACTGAATTCTTCTTTGGAGCTGTGAGTGGTCTGATGTGGATGCTAAGAATCCAACTCAGGACTTTTGCACTAGCAATTCACATTCTTTTTAAAATTTTTTAACATTTATTTATTATGCAAGTTACATCTCCCTCTAACCCCCTCACAGTCCCACCCTTCCACACTCTACCCCCTCTCCCACCTATATTACTCCACTGGTATTTGGTGCCTCCACCTATCAGACCCCCTGCGTTCGTCAGTCACATGAGGACTAAGAGCTTCTGCTTGCACAGGAGGCATACATGGCAGTTCCACTAGGTGTCCCATTAAGAGGTAACAAATTCCATATTCCTGTTCTTTTGGGTCTATTGATTGTAGGATGGTTATCCTGTACTACATGGCTAAAATCATTTATAAGTGAATATATGCCATGTGAATCTTTCTGGATGAGTTAGCTTTCTCATGATGAGCTTTTCCACTTTCATCTATTTGGTTGCAATTTGCATGATTAGGCACCACATGAAACATCAACCTTGCTAACAATGATATTTATTAGTAACTATAAATTGTTATATTAGGCTGGGGGAGCAACCAGCAGGCCTGATTTGCCCTAGAGGCCTGTAGGCCTGGAGGGAAGACCTGGTGGTATGGTCTGATGGGGCAGCTGCAAGATACTTATTAATAACAATAAACTTTTATTAGGCCAGTAGAACTGCCAGTGACTTTGAGGGCAACAGCTAGGGCTTGGCAGGAGGCTGGGAGGCCTGGATTGCCTTAAATGGAAGCCTAGGCCACCAAAGCCCTTTCCCCAGTAATTAAATACACTAAGACCTTTTAATGTTCCAATGCTTAGCCCTTAGCTGGGCAGACTCTCAGCTAGCTCTCTTAATTGCAGACCACCTATTCCCAACCAGCCATGTGGCTTGTTATACCTTCAGGGCCACAAAGCTCACATGCAGATGACCTCTGCTTGGGCAAACAGGAATCTCTAATGGCCGAGAGATACTTGGAGAAATGCTCAACATCTTTAGTCATCAGAGAAATGCAAATCAAGATTACTCTGAGATCCAATCTCACACTTGTAAGAATGACTAAGATCAAAAACTCAAAAGACAGCACATGCTGGGAAGGTTGTGGAGGAAGGGGAACACTCCTTCATTGCTGCTGGGAGTGCAAACTTGTACAACCACTATGGAAATCAGTCTGACGATATCTTAGAAAGTTGGAATAACTATACCTCAAGACCCAACAATACCACTCCTGGGCATATATCTAAAAGATTCCTTACCAAGCCACAAGGACATCTCCTCAAATATGTTCATAGCAGCTTTATTTATAATAGCTAGAAACTTGCAGCAACCAAGATGTCCTTTCAACCAAAGAATGGATAAAAAACTGTGATACATTTACACAATGGAATACTACTCTTTTTTAAAATTTGTCAACATACATTTTATTAAGAACTTTATACAAATTGGAAACTACAAAATAGTGGCTTGTGTTAACATTTAGTAATTCTGTGGAAAATGTTCATAAAATAATGTTAGGCACTCAATGACCTAATAGGGAATTTTGTGTTTTCCTTTTCCTTTTCTCTTTTATTGAAAATAAATTCTTTCTCATATACTATATCCTGATTATACTTCCCCCTCCCTCTAATCCTTCTAGTTCCTCCCTATCTCACCACACCTTCAGATTCACACCCTTTCTGTCTCTTAGTTGGAAAGAACAGGTTTCTAAGAGATAGCAACCAAACATGATAAAATTAAATATAATATGATAAAGCAAAAATCATCACATTGAAGTTGGACACAGCAACCCTACAGAAGGAAAATATTCTCAAGAGCAGGAAAAAGAATTGGAGACCCTCATGTTCTCACTCTCAGGAGCTCCATAAAAAATATTAAGCTAAAAGCTGTAATATGTACACAGAGGACCTGGTACAGACTTGTGTAGTTCCGTTCTTGATACTTTAGTCTCTTTGAGTTCATATGTATTTTGATTAGTTGGTTCAGAGGGCTTTGTTACCATGGTGTCTTATATCTCCTCTAATTTTTACACTTTTTCTCTAAGCTCTTATGTGGGATTCCCTGAGTTGTGATGGTAGGGATTTGATAGGAAATCCCATCGAGACTCTCTCACTGCATAATGTCTGGCTGTGGGTCTCTGTATCTGTTTATAACTGCTGTCTGAAGATACTTCTTTTGATGATGACTGAAGGAGGTATGGGTCTATGAGCATAACAGACTGCACTGGGACTCATTTTATTGATTCTTTTTATATCAGTAATGTTTGGTTTCTTGGCTATCTAGTCTCTGGTTCTTGGTTACCCAAGCAGTATCTGGTATGGGTGGCAATTGTAGACTGGACCTTGAGATAAATCAGACATTGCTTGGGTACTCCCAAAAGTTCTGTGCCACTATTGCACTAGCATATTTTCAAGGTAGAACATATTGTAGGTCAAATGTTTCATGTCTGTGTTGATGTTTTCATTTCTCTTGGAGAAGCCTGCAGAGTACCATCCTATACTAAAGAGACTAGAACATAAAGGTGAAGGGTCTTCTTCTTGTTCAATGAGTTGTTTGGGTGCTCTCTTCAGCAATGGGCCCTTACTGTCCATTTGCAGAGAGAAACCCATTGTTTTAGCAATAGCTTGGGTTGTTTTTGGATTTCCATCAGATAATCCAGAGTGTCAACAACTTAATTGAATATAACCCAGTCCTGCTAAGGGAAGCCTCATTTGGTGACAAGAGATGGACAATTGAGTCTGGCTTCCATTTTTAGAAGAACTTCTTAGGATCACCTTAGTATATTTTAGGAGGGTTTCACTATACTAGGTTTCCATATCATTCCTCAAATGCCCCTCAATTCCAGCTGTCTCCCCCAGATTATCTTCCTCCATTATCCATCTGATCCTTATTTTTCCATCTCTACCTGCCCCAAGTCCACCCATAGAGTTTATTATATTTATCCCTCCCAGGGAGATTCACATGTTCCCCTAGATCCTCTATACCTATACTCTCTAGGTCTATAAATTGTAGATTAGTTATCATTTACTTAATGATTAATATTGAGATATAAGTGATAACAAACCATATTTATCTTTCTAGGTATGGGTTACCTCAAGTAGGATGATTTTTTTTCCATTTCTATCCATTTGCCTGCAAACTTCATGATGTCAATTTTTGTGGGGTTTTTTGTTTGTTTTGTTTTGTTTTTGATTTTTGTTCTTTTTTTTTTTTAGATTTTTGAGACAGGGTTTCTTTTTGGATCCCTGATGGTTCTGGACTCACTTTGCAGACCAGGCTGGCCTTGAACTCACAGAGATCTGCCTGCCTCTGCCTCCTGAATGCTAGAATTAAAAGCATGTGCCATTGCACCCAGCTCAGTTATTTTTTTAATTTAAGATTTATTTTTATTTGTGTATAAAAGTGTTTTGCTTGGATGTCTGTCTGTGTACCATGTGGCTGGTGCCAGGGAGGCCAGGATATGGTGTTTGAGCTCCTGGGACTAGAGTTATGAATTGTTATAAACCCTCAGGTGAGTGCTGGGAATCGAACCTGGATCCTTGAGAAGAGTAGCTGGTGCTCTTAACTGCTGAGCCACCTCTCCAGCTTCCTTCCTCCATTTTCTTTCTTTCTTTTTTTAACACTTATTTATTTCTTCAACTTACAGCTCAATCACAGTCCCCTCCCTATTCCCCTTCCTGGCCCCACTCTCCTACACTCCTCCCCCTTCTCCCTCCTATCTGCTTTTATTTTTTTTAAATTGAGGTATATCTTTTTCTCCCCCAACAGCTCCCCCTTTCAGTCCAATAAAAGGCTCTTTTTCTTGTAAAAATAAAGAATACAAAAAATAAGAATAATTAGGCAACAATTATAGAAATTTTTGGTTATAGATTTTGGATACTAGTCCTCTATCAGATGTGGAGTTCATAAAACTCTTTTTCACTTTCTGTAGGCTGAAACTTTGTCTGAATCATGGTATTCTTTGCATTACAGAAACTTCTTAGTTTTGTGAGGTCCCATGTATTAATTGATGATTTTACTGCCTGCACTATCAGGGTTATGTACAGAAAGTCATCTCCTGTGGCAATGTGTTCAAGGGTATTCCCCAATTTCCTTACTCTAAGGTTCAGTGTATATTGTGTTATGTTAAGGTTTTTGATCCATTTGGAGTTGAGTGTTGTACAGGGTGATATGTATGGATTTATTTGCATCCTTCTACATGCAGAAATCCAGTTTGCTGTCCATAGTCTTGAGTTAATTATATCTTGTTTGTCCTTCATCCTCCCATAACCACACTCTCTATCTTAACTTAGGTCCCCAACTCAACTATTATTATCACAGTCAGTTAACTCAACCATTCTTATGTCTTCTATGACGAATTTCCACATAAATGTTTTATGTTATTTAAATTTCTGATTTACAACTCTTTACAGGAGAGAAGCTTGCTGTCCTGTGAAGAGATGTTGCCAGTGGATACTCTCCAATTCAGATGTTTCCAAGTTATTGGTATCTTGGTTAAAATTGAAGATTACAGACAGACAAGAGACTTCATTCTGCAGCAAAGTAATAATATGGTTGAGAGATTCTGCAAGAGAACAGTGGACTCCTTGAATTAGACACCTTATGGGCAGCAGTTATTGCTATTGTTCAGGGCTTCTATTTATGAAGTCCAGACAGAGAAGAAGTTGGTTACTAAGGGGCACATTGTGGTTTCTTTTCTGTTTTGTGAAGAAACTTGAGTTACGTTGCATCACAGGGTACATCTAATTTTACTCATACATATTTTTAATTGTGCATAGGCTTAAGATGGTAAATAGAGATGCCACCCCCCCAATCTTTACTCATAGAAACACTCAAAACCCCATTCAGGCTAGATTGTCCCTTTGGCTCTAGTACCTTGATATATTCTAGAACATGTTTGGATGGAAACAAACAATAAAAGGTGAATTACTATGGTGTTACTATCTAAGGAGAGGCCTTACAACAAATACTCCACTGTTTGAAGTGTAGTGTGTGAGCCACTTGATACAAATGAGGTTCTCAGGCTATAATGTACATGCTCAAGAAAGAACCCAAGCCAAACAAGCAGACTCCCAGATAACTAAGATTTCCTAGGCTTGTGTGCCTCAGAAGAACTGAAAAACTATAAGATTCAGAGTCAAGGCCCCTCAGTAGTCCTTTCAACTGATATTGTCTGTTAAAAAAAAAAAAGTAATTCTTAATAGTCACAAACAATTCTTTTCACGTGAACCCCAAATTTGTCTAAATACTTCTCTCAGTTTGTTCTGTTTCTTTTCTGATTCAATCATCAGTATCTACAAGTTAGAATCCCACTAATTCTTCAAGTACTGGGAGTTATTATTGGAAGAACATGAACCTGTAAGCTAAACTTCCTAAATTCTTACCTCAACTTTATTTTGTTTTGGTATTTCAGAAGAATATTGAGTACCTCATTTTCATTTCTGTAGACTTATGTATGTTTATTGCTAAAATCCACCCCTCAAAATGCATGGACTTTAGAATTACTTGAAGTTTGACATATCAAAGTATAAGTAACATGATTTTCTTCTGCAAACTATGGTACTTCTGGTTTTCTATAATGGCATGAAACATTTTCTTTACTTCCTGACCACAGTTCCACCTACCTTTTCACCCTCCAGTTCTTCCCTGCCATCTCCACCACTCCATCCTCACCTCCTTTTCTCTTCAGAAAAGAGGAAGCCTCCCATGGATATCATCCAGCCCTGGCATCAAGTTGCAGTAAGATGAGGCACATCTTCTCCTATTGAGGCTTGACAAGGCAGCCCAGTAGGAGAAAAGGGTCCTAAAGACAGGCAAAGCCAGAGACAGCCCCTGCTCGCAGAGTTAGGAGTCCCTCACATGAAGATCAAGCTATACATCTGTAACATATGTGCAGAGCACCTAGGTCAGTCCCATGCATGTTCCATGGTTGGTTGTTCATTCTCTGTGAGCCCTTATGGGTCCAGGTTAGTTGATTCTTTGGGTTTTCTTGTGCTGTTCTTGACCCCTCTGGGTTCTACAATACTTCCTCCCTCTCGTCTGCAGGATTCCCCAAGCTCCACCTTATGTTTGGTTATGGCTCTTTGCATCTGTTTTGATCAGTTGCTGACAACATTTTCTACTTAGGATATGCTAGCATTATCTCTACTGAGAATTAGTTATTTTGGATCCCACATTTAGTGATAGCAAGATCAGTATTATAATCATGTGGGATATCTTGCTGATGTGTTATTCATACGTGCTTAAATCAACAAATGTAGAATGAAATTAATGGAAAGAGGGTTGACGATGGAAAAAAAGTGTGAAGGAGGGAAATAGTGTTTTTGTTTTTGAAACACTTGAAAATCATGACATAATATGCCTTTAATAGTGGCATTTATTAAACTACTTGTCTTAATGTATGCTCTTAGGACTCATGAGTGACACTTTCTTATCATTACCTATAATTGGCTCTTACTTAATGAAAGCTCAAGTTTGATTAAATTCCATCAAAGAGGAAACTACTTTAAGCAGACACTTTTACTTCAAGACTGATATTTTTGGTCTACTGGGAAATACTCAAGGTATTTGAGTTCTGAGAGGTGAGAAAACAGCTTCATTCTTTTCTCATTTGGTTCTTGCTTTTGCTCTTTTTTGTTGATTAATCATCTTCCTCATTTGCAAATAACTCATTAATGGATTTAATATTTTGATTAAGTATGTATGTCAATGAATGTGGATGCAACACTTTTTAAAGTACTTTTTCTCTCTGCTCTGTCAAGGCCAGAGTCCTATCATGATATCATCTAGTCTAGAGAGAACACATTTATATACTACCTACAATTGTTCTGAATGTAAAGTCTGTAGCACTTTACATGGGATGAGATAACCATCAACTGAAATATCTCTGGTCTTCAGCAGCTTTTTTTCTCCTATTCTCTTCTGGAATCATTACACATTCA
This sequence comes from Lophiomys imhausi, assembly GCA_907164525.1. Classification (NCBI taxonomy): domain Eukaryota; kingdom Metazoa; phylum Chordata; class Mammalia; order Rodentia; family Muridae; genus Lophiomys; species Lophiomys imhausi. The sequence continues at coordinate 4,004,761 of CAJQZJ010032121.1, forward strand.
TTTTAGTTTATATTGCATTGTATTTATCAGATGTTACCTCCACATTAACCTTTTCATTTGATATGACCCAATGACATAGGTCAAAACAGCAAACAATTCCCTCTCTATTCAATATAATTCAGATCATAAAACCAGGTCTTGCTCTTCCGTTAAACACATGGCAGCACATAGCTCATTATCGAAGTTTTGTAATTAGCACAGCAAACTGCTTAGCCTTTTCACACAGAACTGGTATTAGAGGAAAATTTCCTGGGTTCTGACAGCTCCAACAAACTATTCTGAGTCACTCATCTCAATAATTTTTTCTGCCTCAATATTTTACTTAAGGAGAAGAGTTATTGTGAAAAGTACAGAGAGTAACCCACATTTCCATTGTAATTACACTAGGAAGTATAAAATATAGAGGTCTCATGACATATATGGGATGTTGATATGAGTCGTAGGTATAAATAGAAAAAGGAATGGACTAAGGAGCAAGAGGTATCCACAGTGCATCAGTTCTTCCTGTCAGTATAAATAAATCATCATTCTCAGTTAAAGATGACAAGGAGATAGTTTATTTGAGGCCCTAATATGAGTGGCCATGACCTAGGAGTATGGATTCATGTTGCACCAAATACTATGTTCCAACAGAACGAGTTTCACAAACATTTATTTTATAATTACTGAACAAATGGAAGTCATAAATCAAGGCATTTAAAAAAGGCATTGGTGGAAAGGTTGGATAGGTAGGTTACAAGAAAGTGGGAAAAGCTTAGCTATTGGTCTTGAATGTCATTTTGTGATATTTTTAGTTTGGAAACTTGTAGAGGCTAGTGGTCTATTACATTAATATATCCCTACAGGGTTCACATGATAGTCAAAAGGGATGTCAAGTCAAACACAGGGATGGGCAATGAATAGCTACTAAATCTCTATATCAGCAACATCCCAGTTCTTTATAATCGTGAAAGTCTAATTTATCTATCAATTATGTAGAATCTTGAATACAGGTTTGACTGCTTTTTCGAAACTCCAACACACAGTTGCTCTTCATGTTTGTGCATAGGAAGACAAATAGAATTTTATGCCACTAGTATTCTAGAAAGATTCATTCCTAGAATCTGATAAATGCAAGATTGAGTATGCAGGAGAGCAATCTTCAAGAGAAAGAAAAACATTGGTAAGGCCTTTATGGAATAAATTCCACAATTGTATCAACTTTATTAATCATTACAATCTGAGAATCATTTTTCTCCCTCTGTATGTGATATAACATTTATATATGACATATAAAAGGAGTATTAAATCAAAAGCTAAAGTTTGAAGATACAATAATAAACAACAAAAACAGCACAGTATGGTCTAAAGAAGAGAGTTTCCGAGATGAAGCATATTAACCAACCAAAACCACAGTCTTAATCAGATTTAAAACAAAATTCTCTTTGTGCCCACAGTTATTTCTACTCTGTGAAAGAAATGCTTAGTATATGGAATTTGAAATAATTCATCTATGGACCCCAAAGCTCTGACCCCATGTAGAGTGACTAGTTCTAAATTTGAGAAAACAGTAGTGATCAATATCTAAATTTTTATAATTATTTGCAACTAATATTTTAATTGTACTACTAATTTGATATGGAATCAGATTTCAAATTGATGGAATAAGTAGATGGTCACATTATAGAAGTCACATAATAATATAGCATCAATTTGAATTTCTGTCCAGCAAAAAGGTCATTTCTGCATATGCCAAATATCTTACATGGCAGCAACAGAAGCAAAAGTCCAGAGTTTGAGGAGGCATAACCAAATATCACTTCATAATTCATAATCCAAAAGTAAGTGGGACCCCAGTATGAGTCATTATACAATATTACTCATTTTCTTCCCATTGGCAAAATATAGATCTTACTTAGTTGGCTTTAATCCCCGTTAATCAAGCTTTAGGACTTTCAAAGACTGGTTTCATTGGGAAATTCAAGCTCATGAAGTGTAAATCACTATGAATGTTGTCGTCATATGGGATTGATTGCGTTGTACAATTTAGATAAGAAAGTCAGTGAAGTCAAGGTTACTCTTAGGTCAGAAGAAGCCAATATATCCTGGGTTTTTCCAGAGTCTTGAATTAGTTATATTTGAACAATTTATATTAGTCACAATATAGTAATACAACTGGTTGGCCCAGTTAGTATTCTTCCTTTTATAAAAGTAGGATAAAATTCTATTGTTTTGGACTCTGAAGAGTAGATTTAAAACAGAATTACAGGTTTTATGGAGATGCCTCCGAGGTAAAAAACTGATACCACTGTTCCAGAGGACCTATGTTCAGTTACAATCACATCTGAAAGCTCATAACTGCCTTTAACTCCAGCTTCAGGGAATCCAACTCACCATTCTGGACTCCTAGGATACCTTCATTCACATGTATATCCCCTCCCACATAGACACATCCAAATTAATAATTAAAAATAAAATTAAATCACAAAAATGAACTAAAAATAAAATAGTTACCTTAACACTGAGTTACTTTTGATAATGTAAATATTTGCCAATTTATCATCTGGATTTATGATTTGAATTATATTGAATAGTAAGAGAATTATTTTATGAAGATAGTGAAAATTTTGTATCTCTAAAATATTAAGACCTAAGGTAGGACTCCTGGGAAAGCAAAATTTTTTCTAAGAACTGTGATCAATAAGAAGATATAATATCATCCCTATTTTGTGTAATGTCATTAAAACCAATGTTGTTATTATTACTGTCATGTAGGGAAATTTACCAAATAAGAATCCAAATACCTTACATAATTTAAAAACATGTATAAATATGAAATAATTAAATAAATGTAAAAGAGAAAAACAATGCCATCAAAGGCATTTAGTCATTTTGACTGATCAACTGTCAATGAAGTGGAAAAAGAAGATGACTCAGCTTTTCTGAAGTCCAGGTCATGAAGAGTCCTCTGAAGTCAGTACAAGAATGTGGTGCGAAATAAAAAGCTAAAAGTTTATCTCTTGAAATTTCATTGCATAGGAAATGGTAAGAAATATCTCTCAAAGTCATTTTCACCCATATTGAAGCCAGTCTTAGATGTGGTATCTTTTCTACTTAATGAAATCACTTGATTTCATAATACTTCTCATTTGTACAACTCTTTATTTCCAGGAACTCACTTGGAAAATCCTACCTGGTTCAGAAGTTTTAGTTACTACAACAGTATGTTCTAATCATGTGTAATGTTTACACACAGCAGAGATGGCTCATAAATCCTTTGACTATTTTTATAAGATGTTCAGTAGTCATTGTATAAGTATAGAACTAATGTTTTCCAAGAGGGCTCAGTATTGAATAAATAAAAACTAGGTATACTTTTGGCTAAGGAAGCTGAGTTTAGTCAGTTTTGACCCTTTTAAGGAATTGTCTGCTTACTTGTTTAAAGTGCAGGTTTAATTTTTCTAAGCTACATACAGCTTGCAACTAGCTTTCATTTTTGGTTTTGAAGATTTATGTATCATTTTTATGTGTATATGTCTGAGTATATTGTATGTGCTGTATGTGGATGCAAATGCTTTCAGTGACCAGAAGATGACACTAGATTCTCTGGCACTGGAGTCACAAGCAGTCTTGACCAGCTTCATTTGGGTGCTGCAACTGAACTCTTATCCTCTGTAAGAGCAGCAAGCTCGCTTAAGGGGGGAAGACATCTCTCCAGCCCTGTAACTTGCTTTCTAGATAGGCCAGTTTAGTAACTTTGGAACTATAGTATACCTATTTTTGAGGAAGAAATGTGCTCTGTGGGTGCCACTGGTAGTGCCATACTTAAGAGGACAGAATACAAAGGAGTAGGGGTGATAAGAATGACTAACCAGATAACACATTCAATTTAGTTCTACTTGTGAAATGTTACACAAATATAAAAATTTTAGAAATCCTGGATACTGAATTTCCTTCTGAGATTTTCACTGTCCATTAAAACATCAACAGTCTTAAGAAGTTCTGAATAGAATTTATTTAAATTTTTTAACAGAGAATTAATTAGCCTAGGAACACACTATCTTTTTCACTTTATTGTCTGATAATGCTAGAACACATGTTGAAAACTGATAGCATAGAAACACTAAGATATTTGAAATATTTAAAGAATAAATAACCTTCCAAGTTATTTCCTTACAAATCCATAAGTAATTAGTCATTCTGTAGTATTGTGGGAACCAATTTCCTTTCCAAATATAGATTTTCATTTTCTATGAATCTGAGTTAGAACCATAGAAAAATTGATATTGAATGGCTTTTTGAGCATCTCCAAAGACACTGGTAGGATCTATAGATGGCCTTGTTGCCTGCTCTCCGTATGGGAAGCAGCTTATACTAAACAACTTTTGGTTTTCATAGAAATAAACATGCTTCACACACTGATCTGGGATCCTATAGTTAACTGACTGCATAAGATTATAGGTTACCATAGGCCTCAGTGGAAACCATGTGCTAATACCTCCCAGAGATCACAAGCCAGTTTAATCTACAGAACACAGTCTGCAGGTAGCACTTATTCCCATTAGAGATTTAATTTGAAGAGCTGAGTTCAAGTCCATGCTGTTCTGAGTCCAGAGTTGAAACTAATGTTCTAACACACCCTAACTCAAGCCAAGAATGTTCCAAACACTTCTGCTAAGCATACCACACCCCAGCTTAAGCCAAGAATGTTCCAAACACTTCTGTTAAGCATACCACACCCCAGCTTAAGCCAAGAATGTTTCAAACACTTCTGTTAAGCATGCAATATAATTTATAGAAAATTGATCAACTATGTCTCTTTAGACTCTAAGTCACTATGACACTTGGAATGACTTCTGTTTCTGAAATGCACCAAATAAATTATCCATTTGGCATAGACATACAGATATCATCTTGACACTGCTTGGTCATTTATTAGTTTTACATATTGAATTTAAAAAAATCCTTTCTAGAAGTCTACAGCTAAGCACTGTTCATCTGTCCCAGTTATTTGCTAGTGAATTATTTTACCATATTTTTACTATCCTTGGATTTTATGAATATCCACACTTATATTAGTCTTCCATTTACACCACTCTCCCATCCTTGATAATGATCTGGTTTCCTTTCTAAGAATATGCCACTCCAAAATTATTCCCTGGGGTTTGCATATCTGGACACCATTCTGTGTCTTTAGCTGCCTAGTTATCTGGTAGTGTTACAGATTTTCATGTTATTTAAAAAAAAATGAACTTTGACTAAGAAAGTGTCATAAATTGATTCTCTTTTGTGGAGATAAAACACCACAATCAAAATGAGTTTGGGAAAGGAAAGGTTTCTTTGGCCTGTAGGTTATAGGATGTCATCCAGGGAAGACAAGGCAGAAATTTCAGACAAGATCTGAAACGGATATCATGGAGGAATGTGACTTACTGGCTTGATTCCTCTAGCTTACCTTTAAGTCTTTCTTATACTGCTCTGGCCATCCTGCCCAGGGGTGGCATCACCGGCAATGGACTTGATCCTCTTGCATCAATCAGTAATCAATAAAATGCTAAGTTGACATCCCCTCAGACAAAGCTAATGGAGGTAATTCCCGATGTGAGGCTGTCTTCCCAGTGTGTCAACTTGACACCAAAGATTAGCTGCTCTAGCAAGCAAACTCCTGATCTTATCTTGAAATAATATTTTCAAAACACTACTGAAACAATATTAAATCATGCAAAACTTAAAATGCAGCATCTTATTATAATGTATTTAAGTGTATAAAAATCCAGTTATGAATAGTATTGGATACTTTTTGTTGTTTGAGTTCAGAGCTAAAGAATACTGAAAGCCAAAGGTAGTGAGGTGTTGTCCTCTTATATCTATTTTCTGTATTGGGTGCTGTTTTCACATCTATTTCTCTTTGTTCTTACATGCTTCAGGCATTGTAAATCAGTGGGCTATATAAGTAATAAAAAAGAGAATTTTCCTCAGAATTTCCTGATAATGCAAAATATAATGATTTAAATGAAAGAGCATGGTAATATTTTTTAACCTTGAGGTAGCCTCAAGCTCTTTGTTCTTTAATGTGCCAGTATCCAGGCTGTTTGTAATATCAACTGCCCTGTAATTAGCTACTTTGAAGAGTCTGCAAGTTTTCCTCCCTCTAGTATGTTTTGGACATTTTAAAATCTTCATTGCTTAAGCAGAAATCTTTTAGATTAGACTGTTTTCTCTTTCCCTATTTTGCATTTATTTGTTTTTACTTTTGTTCTCTGTTTCTAAAGGAAGCAAGAACTTGGGGAAAATACAGCTAACAATATAACTCATCTCTCAGCTCACATCTCTTACCTTTGTATTCTTAGATGTAAAGTTCTGAAATAGTACTGAGTCTTTCAAAGTGGCTTTGTATGATCAACTTCTTCTAGCAAATTCTTAGGTAGAAATGATTCAATTAATATTCAAGAATCTCTTCTAAATAATAAAAGCACTTCCCTAATCTCCCCAGTAATGAAGCTGCTGGTAAGCATAGTGTCCTTGGGAGGTTCATCCAGTGCTGATTTCTACTCATCCTGAACTCCACCAGGGAGATAGAACAGATTATGGATCTATGGACAATTTTATGTAGAAAAATTTGTTATGCCCCAATTATGCATTGTATCTTAAATGTAAGGTAAAGGGGAGATGTTAGAAAGATGAACACAGTAGTTCAGATGTTTCATGGGATTTTGGCAGAGTGTAAAATGCATGCACACAGATACAGCATGGTGAGAATAAATAGAACAGCAGAAGGGATCAGCTGATATAGTCTGGCTACTAAAATGGATTACAAACCTGTCAAGGTTAGCAACAGTCTCCCTTGGAGGCTGCTGAGGGTTTGGATATTAGGCCATGGGGCTACAGAGAATAGAGAACCTTTCGGAGGAAAAGCTTTATAGATGGAAAAGCTATGTCATTATTAGTGAATCTTTGAAGGGCCTTGTGAGACCACAGCACCTTCTCTTTCTTGCCCTTTTCCTTCTGGCTTCTGTGAAGAGAGAAGGTAGCTCTACCCTGATCTCCTGCCACAGTGTACTTCCTAATCATAGGCCCTGAAGCAGTAGTGCCAACCAGGGATAGATTGAGCCCTTTCGAACTGTGTGCCAAAATAAACCTTTCCTCCTTTTAAGTATTTGGTATAGCATCTCAAAGCTGACCAATACAAATCCTATTAAACATATATATAATCTTACTGCTGGCTTGTTCCAAGAGATCTGTTTTCTCTCATTCCAGGTTATGTTTTCATCACATATGAAAGTTTCTCATACAAACCTAACATCTTTGCAGATCATGGTTATATCAACATCATGGTTATTGGCATCAAAGACTCTAAGTTGGGAAAGATTCATAATTAACACATAAGTGTTCTTTATTATACTTGCATAGTAAAAAAAACCAAACAAACAAAAAGTAAAACCCCTACATCATTTGTGAGGTAATACCTAGGGCGTTATATTTAATGGATATAAGAAAACAGACAGTACATGGGAGACTCTTGTGATTCACAAGTCTGGCAAAAATTATGTCCTCAGTAAATAGGAATTTCTGCTTGAAATATTTGTTAATATGGTTGTAAAATAAAATGCCACTTTAATAAAGTAACATCAAATGTGTGTTTCTGAGTAATTAGCCTTGTGACTTGCAGGGACAATCGAAGACAAAAGCAGGGACTGGGGGATGGGAGGGAGCAAGGAAAAGAGAAAGTAAGGACAGTGTAGTGGAGAATATAGCATACCTCAGTAGGAGAAAATGGGACCTATGGGGAAAAGAAGTAAGTGTGACAGCTCTGAAAATATAACACTTATCAGGGTGTGTGAGCTATTTCTCCTTTACTAGCCAGTTGGTCCTTGTTTGGATCTCTGTTCTGTAATAGAATGGCCTGTGTAGTACTTTTTACTCAAATTTTTTATACATTTGTTAAAATTGAATTATTTTTTCCAGGTGTGGTAGCATATGTCCTTAATTCCCAGCTCTCTTGAACCAGAGGCAGGCACATCTCTGTGAGTTCCAGACCAACAATGATTGCATGGTGAGGCCTTTTCTCAAAATCTCTGAATTAATTTTCTGTTTTCTCAGTAAAAGTCAATTATAAATACTGCTAAAATTATGGTATACAGGAGCCATTCATTGTGTAATTATTTCCTATTCTCTCCCTCTAGACCACTTTTTATTCTTTTTTTCATTAATTTTTGAACATTTTTCTTTTATCCCCAGAATTCTCAATAATATTCACATGTAAATAATTTAGAAATACATTATCATTTCACTGGCTGTAGAGTACACCATCACTTGAACTCTAGTGGACTTATTTATTTAAGATTCATTTATTTTTATTCTATGTGTATGAGTGTTTTAACTACATGTATCTGTGTGCACTATATGCACTATGTGTGTCTGGTATCTAGGGAGGTCAGAAGAGGGCACTGCATAACCTGGTACCTTTATAGATGGTTATCTACCATGTGGGTGCTAAGCTATCTCTCTGGCCCCTTAATAAGTATTTATATATTCAAATAATTTTGGGTTAAGCTGCTGCTAATTTCAGGTGCTATACTATGGTAGTTTTGTCTTATATTATGCATGTGATAGCCTGATTCTGCTTTGGTATATCTCTTCTTCATCTTTTCCCATATTGGTCTTGTGTTTCTAAGTATCACAATCATGATGACTCATGGCTCACCATGGCTGGTCTGGAACTCACAGAGATCTGCCTGCATCTGGTTCAATAAAGGCATTAAAGGCATATGCTACCATACCTGGAAAAAAACACTCTAATTTTAACAAATGTTAAAATTGCACATCTACTGGATAATCATACTGATAGTAAACAGAAAAACAGAGATATGAAAATCTAACTTTTATTGGAGTATCAATCACATATTGAATATTGCTATACATTGCCATATAATCTTAAAAGATATTTTATTTATTATTTGATTAATCCATACATGTATACAATACATCATAGTTATATACATCTCCCACTTTTCCCCTCTAAATCTCTTGGACTACACCAGCAAGTTTTCCCTTCCAACTTTATGTCAGCTCTCTGTTATACATCTCACTGAGCTCTATGAGTGATAACCATATGGGCATTCACCCAAGTGTGAGCACCCTATTAGGGATCAAAATCCCCTCAAAAATCTGGCCATCTTTCTCACCACCACCATTAACGTCCCATAGCTTCTGCCTCAGCTAGCAGCAGAACCCCTTGAGCCGTGAACCCTTCCTCCACCTGGGCATTCACGAGTCATTTTCTTTTTTTGCAGACTTTCCAGCATTTAATAGGTAAGGAAGCAGAAGCAGGAAGTCAGAACGACCTGACAAGCATAAGAGTTCAGTACGATCTGAGGCTGAGCTTGAAGCTTCATTCCCTCCTCATGTACACACCACAGGTTTAATTGCTACACGGTGTCATGTGAAGAATAAGAACGAAGGTCATCTTTTATAGCATGATCCTTCCCTCTCCTGAAATAGACTTCTTCTGAGTGGGTTTGAAGGAGCTGGCACTGTTCTTTGGTTTCCCTGCCAAGGGGAGTTAAGAAAGAAGACCAGTCTGTAGCCTTGGTTGTTCCACTCATTCTGACCAAAAAATAGTCATAACAAGTAAATGTTTACAGAGTCTAAAGTAGAGCCTATGATAATCTATACCCAAACCAACAAAATCATTATGGCCTAGCTATCATAGTTTTGCAAATGGACTCTATTGTACAACCATTTAGGCATTTTAATTAGATTCCTAAGTCTATTTAGCAGCTAATCAGTGATGGTGAGCCTGTCTAAAACCTAGATTCAAATATGTAATCTTAACATCCTATATTGAGGTAATTTTCAATATGTTGGTCTTAGAGCATCAGTATATTTTGAGATCCTCTGAAAGATGCCAGTTCTCTGTCTTCATGTGTCAAAAACTCTGTGAATGGGCTCAGAAACCTATTTGAATGACCACCCCACCCAGCCTGACACCAGAGATTCTCATACATGTTAGTAGTACACAAAGAAATGATTATTGAGATTTAAATACCCACCTTGGAATGTCAACACTTCACAGTTGTCAAATCATGCCCATATGTATGTTTTGAGAAGCAGATCCTAATTCCTTATCTGAAAATAGAGCAAATTTTATTTTTATGCTAATGTTGATTCTGTAATCTCTAACCCCTCTTTAGCTAGAGAGGCTAGGTCCTCCTACCCTTAACCAAAAATACATTCACATAGAAAGGGTACTGGGTAGGAGAGGGAGAAAGGAAAGAAAAGAAGAAGGATCAATTGTAGGGGGAAGTGGGGACAGGAGGTGGGAAGACTGGAGGAAAGATAGGAAATAGAGGTGGAGAGGTCTGTGAGGCAATTTCTGAGACAAACTGGAGACCAGCAACAGGGTAGACCCCTGGATGGTAGGAGGGTGGCTCCGTCTGTGACTCCTAGCAGCAGGAGATACAGAGACTGAACCTTCTAGCTAGGTAGGAATTCTAGAGGAGGGAGGTGATCACCAACTCATCCATGAAACCTTCAACTCTAAAGTTACCCTGTACATAAGATGTGAGAGGCTAAAGATATACCAGAAATTGAGGGAATATCCAACCAATGCCAGACTCAACCTGTGATCTATCCAGAGCATGAGAGAGAGAGACAGAGACAGAGAGAACCCCTATAACTATGCTTACAGAAAAGAGCATAGCATAACAGTCCGCTGAGAACCTCCATGTTGCAGAAGACCCAAACAGATACTGAGACTCCCCATTCAATATTAGGCAGAACATAGAGTCTATTGTAGAAGAGATGGGGGGAAGGATAGAAAGACCAAAGGGGGCAAGAACTCCACAAGAGGACAAACAGAGACAACTATCCTAGGCCCGTAGGAGCTCACTGAGACTGAAAAACTAATGAAAGCATATATGAAATGGATTTAGGCCCCCCCCTACACATATGTAATCAATGGGCAGCTTGGTCATCATATGGGTCCCCTAGCAAGGAGAATGCGGGCTGTGTCTGACACGAATAAAAAATGTAGTTTAAAAAATACATTCTTGTGAACCAAAAAGTGAAGGTTTTTAATTTTCACAACAACACGTGAGTTCTTCCTTATCTGAATAAGAAAAGAAGTCAAATTTGTGTGTGTATGTGTGTGTGTGTGTGTGTGTGTGTGTGTGAGAGAGAGAGAGAGAGAGAGAGAGAGAGAGAGAGAGAGAGAGTATTTCTATGTCATAGCATACATATGGATGTTAGGCAGCTTCTAATGCCCTTATCCACCTATCTTGTTTGAGACATTGTCTCTTGGTAGGGGAAGGTCTCATAACATTGCTTCTGATAGGCTGATATCAATGGTGAGATCTGGTTACTGCCCCTTCTGAGGCATTCTCTTGATTGGTTAACAAAAGTCACTTATGGCCAATTAGCTGGGCAGAAAGAGTATAGGAAGTCGGGACTTCCTGAGATTAGAACAGGAAACCTGTTTTACCCTGAGGATTAGCTCATTCCACCAAGAGACATGGAAGCAGATAGACGTGTTTGAGAACGCTGGAAGGTGGCGCCCAAAATGGGCAGAAAGCCTTGAGTGAAAGAAACCTCCAGTAGCCAGAAGCAAGCCTCAAGAAGAAGCCTCCAGTATATGGGTAGAAGAAGCCTCGAAGACAAGCAGCAAAGAGCAGGAAGGAAGACACAAACCACTGGATAGAAAAAAAGAACATGATTCCACATGGCTTGGAACATCGGCCTAGCAAGGAGAATAACAGCCCAGGGGATGTATGCATATTATATGGGGCTTTATTCAGAAGTAGAATTAAGAGCTAGCTTAGATGGGCCAAGATTGCTCACTTCAGGCCAAGGCTTGTTAAAATCCATGTGGTGTCTGTGTGCTTATTTATAATGGCTGGTTAAGGATTAACAGCCACCGAACCAATTAAATATAATATAAATACTAGTAAATAATTTTAATTAACTATTTCTACAAATGGTGCCCAATGTAATTTAACTAATTTTGTTCTACATCTCTTACTATTCACTACTTTGCATGTCAAACTATTTAGAGAATAAGATTCCTATGATTATACTGTCCTCACCTCCCATCTTGTTGTAACAGTACTAATATGACAGGTAGACCCTTGTCACTCTGCCTGGTTTTACATGGATTTAGGGATCTGAACTCAGTTCCTCATCTTTACACAGCAAGAAGTTTACTCATGAAGCCATCTCCCAGTCCTCAGCTAAATCATTTTTTCCATGTAATATGTTTCTATATGGTGGTTTGTACATGAGAATGTAGTACCTGCAAAGACCAGAGGGCAACATTGAATCCCCTGGGGCAGCAGTTACAAGCTGTTCTTAGTCACCGGTGTGAGTTTTGAGACCCAAACTTGGGATCCTTTCAGAGAGGAACAAGTGCAGTTCCCATGGAGCCATCTTCTAGCTGCCGCCCAGAGCTGAATATTTAAAGATTCAGTAACTCTTCAATCCTTCCTACAGCCAGGGACATTTTAGAGACTTCAGGCAGCAGACTCCATAGTAACTCAGATTCCAAGTTGTGCTTTTCCTTTTGAATTTTGCACTACTCTCTACCAATAAAAGCTATTAATTCTGAATCCTTGGCAGATGCAGTTATTTTCTTTCTTTTTGCCTTTAAGCCATTTAAGGACAGGCCATACTTTGAAGATTTGCTTTTTCTAGGGTTGATTTAAAAATTGCCACACATGAATATTTCATTTTCCCTTGTGTAATAATTCAGGTGGTGCATCCTGTTTAAAGTTTAGTGCCAAGAAAAAAAATGCCAGTACTGATTACTCTGGTGTCAATCTTGTTTGTTTTTTAAACCAGAAAAGGCCAGGAAGCTACAGATAAAAATAAACATCTCCTCAGAGACTCAAATTTTACTGGTTAACTAATTCCTTTTTCATGTATCCAATGGTGATATCAGTCCATCTCTTTGAAGACCCAACTTTCAATCTGTTCAGTATCCACAGTGGTTACTGTGTACTTCACAGACCTTTCATTTGACACTGTGATCACCTTAATTCTTCTGATACAAGACCCCTTCTTCTGGATTACGTTACTACTTTATTTCTGCTTTGTCTGATGCTATAAACTCCAAATTCCAGGTTAACAATTTATGTGATCTAAATTGTATATAGTTATCAAGTAAGTGCATTTTTGAGATATGTCTGGAAGAGAACATATTAATGAATGCACTCATACACATAAACACATAAACACTCACACTTTTCTCTAGATACTAATAAGATGTTTCTGTAAAACAAAACAAAAATGTCATGTCCAATCAGAATAGTTCCCTTATGAACAGGGTATTTTCAAAAATTCCCAGTCAATACCTGAAAGCATGGTTGATACTGAATCTTGCACCTTCTATATTTCTTCCACATGTACCTATGATAACATTTAATTTATAAACGTCAGTGGCAGGAATATAACAGTAATTAAGCATCAAGAAGAATAATGTGCAGTACTAAAATTGCCACTGCAAGTAGGCTTGTTCTGTAGGGTCAATAGTAAGTTAAGTGGATTCACATGTAAGTGTCATAGTGGCACCATAGTCAATGGGACAGTCAAGATGGCCATTAAGTGTATGATCGAGCAGGGCAATGAATTAGTTGCTTTTCTGGTTAAACACCTGATAATAGCAATTTCAGAAAGAAAGGGTTGATTTTGGCAAAGCCAGAGAACAGTCAGTCAGTCAGTCAGGCATAGTAGAGAAGGCATGAAGGCAGGAGCTGGATGCACCTGGTCACATTGCATCCACACTCATGAGGGACAAATGATTGTGCTGCAGTCTCTGTGCTGTCTGTCTGTCTGGGTGCATTTGGTACTTCCGTGTGTGTGAGCGAGCCCATCCATGCCTGTGTGTGAGGAGGCCAGAGGTTGGTGTCCGATGTCTTCCTTCATCTTTCTTTGCTCTTTTTCAAGAAGGTTTCTCTCACTGAACCTGAAACTCACAAGTTTTCCTTGTTTACTTGATTACTTTCATTTTTTTTTAAACCAGACTTTCTGGCCAGGTATCCCTCAGAATCTGATCCCTACATTTCCAACACAGTGCTGCCTTTACAAAACCTCTGGCAAGCCTGGCTTTTTTGAAGGTGGTGCTGAAAATCTAATCTCAGCCCTCATGTTTAAGCAAGCATCACTGAGCCAGTTCCTCTGTTTTCTCCATTCTATGAGATCTCGGCAGGGGCCCAGCCCAAGTCGTTCTCCCAGCTACATTTATGATGGTTTTTTAACTTCAGTTATTCTACTTCAGGAACTTGTACAAACGTGCTGGGAAGTGTTTTTCTCATGATGATTCTAAATCCCACCAATTTTACCTATCATTATGAAACATTGCAAGTGGCATATACAGTGTGAAAACCACTAGCAGAAAAGTCTTTATGTCCTGGGTGGGATGAATGTGATAATAGGAGCATTCACTAGACTCCTCAAAATATGTGATCTTGAGCATGTGAAGTATTTGTTTGGAAATTTTCCACTTAAGACTACCATGTTCAAAAATGGAAAACTAAATTTTATGAAATGTGTACACAAATTGGCTTTTTATATCTCACCCTGATTTCCATTAGAACTTTGCAACAACCATGACTGTTTGTCTTCCTGGAATTCATAAGCTTATTAAGAGCAGGGATTACAGTGTATGCATTGCTAGAATCTTAATATGTAGAAATTAGTGAGGCCAGATACCCAAGGATGTCAGAAAGTAAAAAGAATGAAAATAAAGAGTTCTTCTAGATCACAGATTAACGATAAAGCTAGAAAGGTTAAACTACTAATGAGGCTTTGCTGAGGAAGAAGGATGTGGAACAGGCATGGATTCACTTCTGTTGACCTTAATGTCACACTTGGACAGGAATGTATAATAGAAGAGATCTCTGTCCCTCAAAGCCAAAAAGTATTCACTCACTAGCTGTCCACAGTTACACAGAGAGGTGAATGCCTAGTCAATCCAGGTGGAAGAGGCAGAGAATGGAGGGTAAAGACAGCAGACCAGGAGATCAGGGACCTGTTTGAGTGTGGAGAGAGGCAACAGGAGACAACAAGATCTCTCAGTTTCAGCAACGAGCACACACTTCATTTCCCACTCGTGTAGTTCCACCTGTTTTCCCAGATGGAGTCTTCTCCCACCTGGAGATGAAAGGGCTCAGCCTCTTTTCCTCTTATGGTCAAGACACTCAGCAGGAGTAGCCCATCTTTGCTGCACCCAGCAGAGATCCACCTGCTGTTTAACAGCCTTGGCTTTGATGTGCTGAATATTGCTCCACAGCTTGCTGTTTTCACTTGATTGTCACTTGCTCTTATCTGGAAACAAAAGCATCAGGAAGCTGTACTTTTTGGCTGAGTACTCCAATCCTAGGAAGCAACTTCAAAGCCAGCCATTTTTGCTCTAGAGAACCTTGCCTGTGGCTCCTGACTCCAGTGGGAGGACTCAGTGATCACTTCCCACAGTAAGAAAATGGAAGCCATACAGTATTTCTAGAGATGTATTTTTAAAAATACATATATATCTCAATATGTAACATCTATTCATACTGCATATATTTATGAACATGTATGTGTATCATAGGCACATAAATATATTCCATAAAAGAGGTTGTTGAATAACCAATGAGTCCTGTTATTTATGTTGATTTTCTCTCTTCTGTCTTCATATCTTCTCATTTTCTTCTTTGTTTTCTTCTCTTCCTCTTTCCTGCTCCTCCCCCCATCCCTTTTTTGTCTGAGATAGCCCATGTAGCTCAAGCTGGCTTGGAACTCACTATGTAGCCAAAAATGGCCTCAAACTTGAAGCATTTCCCCTCCCTCTGCCTCCCAAGTACTAGGATTAGAGGTAATAGCTATTACACCTGGCTTTGCCATGTTTTACTTGCTTGTGTGTCTGTTTGTTTGGTGTGTGTGTGTGTGTGTGTGTGTGTTTATACATGTGTCCACATGCATTTGGAGGGAGGAGGTTTATGTTGGTGTCCTTGCCAATCATTCTGCATCTTACTTTGTAAAGTAGGGTCTCTCACTGAACCTGGAGCTCACTGGTTGCCTAGGTGCTCTAGGCAATAATCTTTAGGAATCTGTCTGTTTCCATCCCTCTTCATTCCCTGCTCTGGAGCTTTGGATACCACATTGTGCCTGTCTTTTGTATGAATGAAGTAGATCTTAACTTAGATCCTCATTCTTGTGAGGAAGATGCTTTGCTAGCTGAGCCCTCTTTTGCAGCCAAGTTCTCTATGTTTTCTCAATGATCTTGTTTAGAATGTCCATTTTTTGGAATCAATCATGAGCAGAATGAAACTATAGTCTGGCATTAATTTCATATTAGTAAGGCTGCTTACTCCTTGGCAAACTCAAAGCCATTCAGCCATTATTTTCAGCATGTCTTGTTTCTTCTGGTGCTGGACCAAAATGATATTGTCTCAGTCAAAAATAAAGATTCAGAAACAGATTTCAAAACAGATGTGCTTTGACTTCCTGGTTTTGTTTCCTATTTTTAAATCCAGGGAAGACTGAGATCTCTTGCTTGACCCAGTTTGGAAATGAGTTCACACAGTTGTTCGTGCCTTCTCCAGAACTTCCAAAACAATTTATTCTGCTGTCTGTAGGCAATTGAACTCCACTAACAAGGAGCTTTCATTGTGCAAGTTCTGACTCCCAGTGTGGAACATAGCTCTAGGTACCATTATTTTCAAGCTTGTTACCATTTTGTAACTGCCCTTCCTGCTAGTAACCTATGACTGTTTTTGTTTGCATGGGTTTTTCTCTATGGTCAGGTCCACAATCAGACAGCAGGCAGTATGTATGGAACCTCAGTTAGCACATGAAAATCAGTTAACAGATTCCCATGGGGACAGGTGCCACTGCTAATTTCTCCTGCCAGGGACAAGAAAACATCCTACAGGTGCTATCTGTGGTAGAAATTGGTTTGTTGTTCTTCACAAACCATAATTTCACTACTGAAAACTGGTTTGAACCTGATCTCATTTCTGTAGAATAGCATCTTAGGTTGCTCCTCTCTAGCCTTTATGCGATCATACTTATATATCCATGAGTCTCCCTTTATGTTTTCACAGCGTGTTTATTAGCTGCATAGTATATATTTTTCTTTGGAAGCAGTAGTGAAAAAATTATCAGCATCTGGCTTTTCTTTTCTTGACTCGATTGGTCACTCCCTTGTCATTTGTGGGGTTCATATTGAACTCAGAAAGTCAAACTTGAGAGACAAATGCCTTTACTCACTGAGATATCTCACTGGCCTGAGACTACAGGTTTCCACAGTGTTGGTCATGATCAAACAAAAACTATCATGGGTGAATTTTGCTTTCATTCACAAGGATGTTTTTCTTGGTGAGGAGACTATTTGACTGTAGTGGTATGTGTTAACATTCATGATCACAGTCAGTATTTCCCCTGTGGCTCCTTTCTCCTTCTTAAATTCTTCACACTAATCATGGGGACTGTATCCATTTCTTCTCCATTCTGAAGTCTAGTCTGTATCTTACTTGGTTTTATGATCATTCTTTATTACTGAATAATCAAAAACCCACTTTACACACAGTGGTATCCTCCATAACTATTTGTCAATGAATAAACCACCTTTTGAAGATACTACTCCAGTCTTGGTTCTGTTGCATATGTTAATTAAACCCTAGTCACTTGGAAACTCATGCTTCAATGCATTTATACTTTATCAGGTTCTGTCATATCTATATTCCTGGTCCATATTTCTAAATTTTATTCATCTTCACAAATTTGTAGGCTTTTCATGTGCTATTTCTAAATATAATATCCTACTTTGGAGCCCAGACTAATCTTGAGGGTTTTGTTTCACTATAAAGCTCATCTTGGCCTTAAGTTTGTGATCTTCCTGTCTCAACCACTTGAGTGCTGGAATTGTAGTCAGGAGTTGTTGAGGGATGTTGATTGTGGGTGCTGAAGTAAAGAGAAAAGCTCTCCAAGTTACTAACCTTCATTTCCTGAAGGAACAGAGGGGTTCAGTCTCCTTGTGAAAGACTGACACCCACCTAGCTCACTCCAGTTACTTTATTCAAACATCATACAAGGTTAATTGGGGCTGGGAAATGTTCCAGCTACCAAAGCTATCTTGTTCTTGCTGACCACGAGAACAGACAGCCTACATGAATCTCAGTCCCTTTTGACCATGGCTAGCCATAATCAAAAGTAAGAACTCCAGGTTTGCCAGGAGTGTCGGTGCAGCTCCAGGTTCTCATGTAGCACCAAGTACAGTCTTTCAATGGAGACAACATTTCTCCAAGGTTCAAACAGTCTCAAAATAATTTCTCAGCCTCTAGTGTAGCTGCAACATGCCATATATCAAAGGCTTTTTTGAAACATTTCACCCAAAGCCAGACACAAAGGCTTACTATACACGTTTCACTAAATGCCAGATGTAAAGTCTTTACTCTACAGTTCATTACAAGGATTCTTCTTCTGGCTTAGAGTTCTAAGATGGCAAAACTAACTTAACTCAATAGATCCAGGAACTAGATATTTGTTAAAGAACCTGGATGATTCAGAAAATGAGGAAGTTATATACACTCCTACAGGTCAAAAGTTCTCAAGCATCTTCATGGAGCATTCAGTTAGAAAGTTCTGATTAGGTGAGTACTAGAATCCTAGAAATTGCCTTATCACTATGTCACCATAAATTTAACAATTAACAAGTTCAAGGGGATTTTGAGAAACTCATTGAAAAATATTTATCTAGATCCATATTATTCCATAAGTGTCAGATTCAACCTGCATGTTTTCTCTTCAGTAAATAATTATAAAATTATTTTTTGCCTCCTCTCCCATACTATAACTGCACTTGCTTCTTGAATTGCATAAATATTTTCCAGGAGTTAGTGGAGACCATGGTTAATCATGACCTAGGGAGATGTGACATTTATAGATGTTCTCTGGAAACCTCTGCTCTTAGGTACAGGTATATTAATATAAATATTTATATAAAATAATACATACCATTGCACTTTCTTTCTCCTTTGCTAGTGTTAGTGGCAGGGGTGTCTCTTGCCTCTGAAGACTCTCGTTTATGCTTCTATTCTCTTGATCTGAGTGGCAGGTTACCCTGATTTTTCTCTTCTGCCATCCCAGTTTCTCCCTCTATATTGTATTTTTTCAAAGTTTGTGTATTTGCTCAATCCACATCTGTTGTTAAATCCCTTTAATGTGGACCATTCCTTTCTTCTTTGCAACCACATATCTAAGATGAATAGTATTAGATGAATTATTTTCCCCCTCATGCTTGACCTTGTAGAAAGAAGGCTCACTCTTGGGCCTATTCTGAGTGGTGAAATAAGTTTGAATCTGCATTAGATACTTTTCAAATTGTGGTAAAATTCCATGACCAGGGCAGCTTATAGAAGGGTTTTATTGGGTCTATAGTTCCAGAGGGCTAAGAGTCCATCACCATCATGTCAGAGAAGAATGATGGCTGAAATAGCTGAGAACTCACAAACAGAACCACCAGCAGGAAACAGAGAGAGCAAACTTGGAATGATGTATACCTATAAAAATTCGAAGCTTATTTTTTACAAAATCATGCATCCTTTTCCAAAAGCTATGTTTTCCCCCTTCTTCTAATTTTGTACTTAGTTCTTGGGTACTTTCTCTCTTGTTTGTATTTCTAATGGTTTAATATTCTGTTCCCCCAGATTTAGCCCTGATATAAGACAAAACCCACATGGATATTCTCTCAAGCATATAAGCTATTGAGTAGTATATTCTTCAATAGTTGTTAACTGTGACAGTTTTGTTCTAGAATAGTGGCCCTCAACAGAAAATTAGAAGTTTTCACCCTCCCAGGGGACATTTGGAAGTGTCTAGGAACATTTATAATCGTCAAAGGGAGAAGTATCTATTCATATTTGGTGAAGACTGGCCAAGAAAGTTGGTGAATGTCCTGTATGATGCACAGAACATCCCTTTGGTAGTTTTGGTTCCAAGATGGTCACACATGGTGGTTGAAACATCCTTCTACAAAACAGTATTCAAAACATAAGTGGAATCCAGGAGTTGCTGTCAAAACCTTGCATGATTATCCTGAATTATCTTGTCACATGAGGTTCCTATTATACATTTAATTTGTAAAATTATCCCAGTCCCTTTTAATAACTGTGCTGAGAAGTTATCAGGTCATTATATGCTCATTTTGATGGAAATTTTGGAAAATAACATCCTAGCCCAGGACTTCTCTGACTATAAGGTGCAAAAATAATATGAGCATCTTGTTAAAATGTGGAATCTTTCATTTGGAACAGGATGAAAACCAAAGTCGTGATTCCTACACAGGTTCTCAGGTAAGGCTTAAATTGGGTTTTAGACCTGCACTTGACATAGCAAAGCCCTGGAGCAGTGGCAATGATGTTCAAATGTAAACACACATCACAATCTCCTACAAGGCCCAGATTGCTGACTCAGCCCAAGATTTTCATTTTCCTGGTCAATGATGAGGCCTGGGAATTTGTATTGTCTACAGATTCCCATGTGAAATACAAATGATACCTAGTAGTCTAGAGACCACCACGTGTAAAACATGGGCCTGGGTTACTGTTCCTTATATTCCAGTGCCCATAAAAAGTGAACTTAGAGCTCTGCAAGCTTCTTTTTAAACTTCACCATATTCTTTTCTTCAAATTTTGTGGGAAGTTTAATAATCTGTATTCCACTGAAGAATACACCCAGGGTGATGCAAGTGTTAATGGTCTCAGATGACATTTATAAAATATTGTCCTAAGGAAGGGACATATAAGAATGATATAGGAAAGAGGAATGTGTTTTGTTTGAAAAACTACAACAAATTATATAGTTTATTATATTATTATTATATGCATCTAGTTGTTATCTTTGTCTTATCCCGAATTATCACATAATATGCAAATAGTGGAGTAAATTTTTTATGCTGTTCATGGGTAACAATAGGTTAAAACTAGGACCAAAAAGGTCCTAGTAAGGTGGTATTGTTTTTCCCGTGGTCAGTCACTCAGTTCTTTCTGAATCTGGGCAGTCATATTCTCTGTAGGGGATCCAAGTTGAATATTATTGCTGACTTAGAGACAAGGTATCATAATGACCATAGATTCAGATTCCTGACTCAGTGGGGTACAACAAGCATTGTGTAAATATATTGCCATGCAATTTTAAGTAATACAGCAGACCACCTGTCCCTTCAAAAGCAGGCAGGCAGTTTTTGTTCTCCTCAATGTATCATAGGAACGTTATGCCTATGAGCTCAATATATTTTCTCAAGATCATATGGTAGTTAACATGGAAACATTTTTTTATGTTTATTTACTACTTCAAGTTACATCTCCATCACAGTCCCCTCTCACCACCTCTCCCGGTCATACCCTCCTACCCTTTCCCCCCATCCCCCCATCCTACTCCTCTGGAGTAGGTTGCTCCTACATATCAGCTTCCTTCAGTTCAACAGTCATATGAGGGTTAAGAACTTCCTCTTGTACTAGGGGGGCCTTTACGGCAACTCCATTAGGGCAAAGTGTCCCACTAACAGGTAACAAGGTCTATGGTCCTGTTCCTTTTGGTGTGTTGGTTGTAGAATAGTTATCTTGTACTACATGGCTAAAATCCAATTATAAGTGAATAGATGCATGGCAAAAATGTTTATGCCATCTGATCTAACACACAAGTGATTTCCCAGAGATAGGAAGCAGGAATTTCAACATGCTTTGATGGGGCTGAGAGATGGCTTGGAGAATAAGAGTTCAAGATGCTCTTGCAGATGACCCAGGCTCAGTCCCCAGCACTCATATCAGGCACCTAACAGTTGCCTGTGACCACAGTTCCAGGGGCTCCTATGCGCTCACCTGATTGCCAAGAGCACCTGCATGTTCATAGTTCCCATAAACTCATGCAGTCATACATATATAGATATAAATAATATTTGAAATAAATCCCAAATATATACTTTGAGACTTTCTAGTTGAAGCTGTAGCACAACTCTAAAGTGTTTTATATTTGAGAACTGAAGGAAATATTTTGGAGTACAATTTATTTTCTCAGTAAAAGGGACCTAATTGCTTATCTTTTATTAATTTTATAATCAGTTACTTTAACCTTGCACAATTGTAGAATTTTTTATGCCCTTCACAGAGGATGTGAAACTTCTGGTACTCTATGTTCTCCAGTAGTGTTTTCTGACTAGCTAAGAAAGTCAGTCCACAGTCAACTTGTCTGAAATAAAGGTAATTTTTAGGGTTTCTTGTTCTCTATGATATGAAGTCTTTTCCCTCTGTCATCTGTCATTTTCTTTCAATAAACCCTCCATTTAGGGAAAATTTCACATAGCTTTTTGTTATTCCAACCTTCAGTTTCATACACCAAAGTCAAAGAACAAAATATTATAAAGCCACATCTGACAACGAAAGTTTGTTTTGCTGCTCTGAGAAATAGCATTCTTATTTTCACTTTATCAAAGATGTAATTACCTATCTTAAATGTAGCCCATAAACCTTCTGAAGAGTCAAGGAATTGCTCTGCCACATGGGTGGGAAGTTGTACTTTGAAATTAGTTGTCATTTTCATAATCTTCCCTTGAGCCTTGGTTGCTTAGAGACCCATTGGCAGCTTCAAAGTTGATTCACACTAACATCATTCACAATATTTGATTTTGTGTCTAAATACTCCATCTTTTTTTCTTTCTTTATTCAGCCTTTTCTTTTCTTTCTTTCCTCCTTTCCTCCCTGTTTTGTTTCTTCTGTTTACTAGGACATAATCTCACTGTATTACTAAGGATGATGTTGAACTCCCATGCTCAGCTTGAACCTAAACTTTAAAAAAGTTACTAATATTCCTGATATATTGAATATCCTATTCTATGCACAGTTCCTACTTTGGTGCATAGAAATTGCATACTTTCATATATTCATTCTCTTATTATCATTGTGACTTTTGATTATGGTTCTTACATCATCCATCTAAATCAAGCATGGAAAAACTGCTAGATAAGGTAATAAGATTTTCTGTTACAGGCAAACCTTGTGAAAGAGAAACAGTTTTTAATGTCTAGAGGAGGCTGTGGTAATGTTTACAAAAGGAAACAATTCTGTACAGGAATTTTAATCCAACAATATGGGTACTCAGTAAGGGATCAAATCCAAAGAGTTAGTGCTCACCAGTATTACCTTTGACTGGAATATAGACACAGCACAACTTTAATTCCTCTAACTGGAATTTAGTACACACCTTTAATACCAAATAATGAAGTTAATTGAGGGATAGACAAAGTGACAAACAGAGAAATATTTGAGAGAATAAGTCAGAGATAGGATATACTCAACTCTCATGAGAACAGACAGGAAAGAGAGGCTACTTAAGAGCAGAGTAGAGAGTGCATGTACAGTACAGTACAGTTCTGTGCACTTTGGTGCAGAATGGTGCAGTTCAGTTGAATGCAGTTCAATTTATGCAGTTCAGTTCGTGGAGTTCAGAGGAAGTTTTTCTAAGCAGAGCAATTCTTGAGTGAGAAGCAGAGGGAAGCCAGTTTGAATCAGTCAGCTTGGAGAGGAATTTCGAACCAGAATATCAGAACATCAGAGTTAAACCAGCTTTCCAGAGTTCAGGAAGAACTAGAAAAGGTGAGCTCATTCAATAGTAAGTCATGGATGTGAAAAACATTCTAGGCCTAGCTTAAAACAAATGGAGGCTGGAAGCTGAAGCCCTCAAGGTCTGGTTTTGCAGAAAATTAAATTGTATGGAAGCTAGAAGCTTCCATGCCTAGGTCTAGGGTCAGTTAAAAACTATCTGGGCTCATCCCAAGCCATGTATTAGTAGAGCTTGGTACAACTCTCATCTCATCCCCTCATCTGAGGAAATAAATCAACATTTACACAATTCTAAAGTGCTTCGGGTTGTAAAACAAAAGGTAATTTAAACTTAATTAAGCAACTAAGAAACACATGGCTTCAACTTTTGGTGCAAGATCAGGTATGGACAGAGATCAACCTAGTCACCAGATCTCAAGTTCTGTGTCCCTTGATACCACTCTGCCATGTGATATCTTGATTCTTAGACAGGAAGACAATGCTTGTGACATGTCTAACTTAATCAAAAAATTCATAGTAGAAGTAATTGGGTTCTCTGGTGTCTTTTTCTTTGTAAAAAAGAGATATTTTTTTTCATCCACAGCTAAAACTGATATATTTTCCTAGCAATTTACTATAATCTACTACAAACGATTTACTAGAATGGCTGGATCCCTGCCAATTGTTTAACCAACCCCTTTAGTCACAAAAACTTTGTTGAACCAGTAGGCTAAACCCAGAATGCCCAAGCCATCTTTGGAAAAGAGGTGAAGGGTAATCTTGTCCAATCAGGTCAGGTCTGTAAGTTAAGTGAGCTTTTGCTGGGACATCAAGGCTATCCCATCAAGAAGGATAGAGATCATTCGAGGAACAGATCAGAAATGAGTTCTGGGGCTGAATCACAACTACAGAGACCAGAGGAAGGACTTGCCAGATATTAGAAGTACTCTCTATATCCTTTATTGTACAAGATTTGTCACCTCAGGATGGCCAAACACAGCATTGTTTCCTAAGAGAATGTAAAAACACTGGTATGTTTGGAAAAATACAAAGAGAATTGGAAAAACACCAAAATTAAAATTGTAGAGAGCAAGCTTCCCCACACATAATGGTGTGACTGCACACAACATGGGATAGGAAGCATGGCACGAATGGCATGGGGGATGCAGACTTCAGATGGTGGTGAACACTCGAGAAACAGACTTCTTAGGAGACAGCTTCAATGAGACAGCTCATTTAACTGGGGGGAACAAAGACTATTTAAACCTCTGCGGAGTGGGTAGAGGTTTTCGGAGTAAGTGCACATCATTGGCCAGGGCCTAGGTGCTGGGAATGCTTATTTGTATGAAGAGGAATTCCAGGTGCTTGCTGGATATTATAAAGATAAAGGAAGTTTAACTTGTAACCTAGCCTCCAGGCTATGTGGCCATCTCAAGGGTGTCAGAAGTATGGGGTCTTAAGGCTATATATGCCAGGACATGAAGGAGCAGAACAGGGAGGGAAATGATGACTCCTTCTGGTCTCAAGAGATTTTCAGGATTTGGACTCTTGCTCCAGGTCAGCTCCCCTAGTTGTATGGCTCCCTGGCCTCACACAGATTTTTAAATGTATGCATTTCTGATGCCAAAATTAAAAATAGCTTTGTAAGAGGAAATATGTGAAATTTATGTACTTGGTTAATGTATTGTGGGGTTCTGAGCTGTTTTTCATTTGTAAATAAGTAATTAAGTGAAAACCCAAAGGGTTTGACCTCAGATAAGTAAATAATTAATAGCCATCTTGCTTTATGGGTGATTTACATAAGTAATATCATGTTGAAAATAAGTACAGAAGATGGTAGCAATGCAGAATGGTGACTGTTAAAAATACTGAAGGGGAACACATGAATATTAGGATTTTAGAAGGCTGATAATGTTAGTTTCTCTCTGCTCACAGGTAGTTTCATATTACTGCTTCCAAACTTCAAATGATAGCTTTAGATGTTAACATCATGTTCTTAAAAATTGCATGATTCAGTCTTAGTTTTGAGAAGCTTACTAAATGTAACAAACGCAAATAACAACAAAAATTTGGAGTGTCTTGGGTTCTGATTGGTGCCTTCAATATAGTGTCATATTGTGTTGTGCATTTCATGTAGAGTTCATAACCTGGGAAAGAACTTTAGGTGGGAGCATACTTCAATTTCTTAGTTGACTCAGCTAAGTAACATGTAATTCTAGAGGCTCAGTCAACAGGAAGTCAGTCCTCAACAGTATCCTCTGTTCAATGATTGTCTGATTCATTCAAAACCATTCTCACAGTGCGATGACTGAGCTGTGTCATTTGTATTTAATAAACTTACAATATGTTTCCATTGGGAATTGTTCTAAAGTATTAAAAGTAGCTTGTAGAAAAAGGCTAATTAAATTACTTAACCAGTATTCATATTATATTTAATTGGTAGGCAGCGTTAATCCTTAACCTGCCATTATAAATAAGCACACAGACACTTGATGGATTTTAACAAGCCTTGATCTAGACTGAGCAATCTTGGCCCATCTAAGCTAGCTCTTAATTCTATTCCCCAAATATGAACCCATATAATGTCCTCTTGGACTATTATTCTTCATGTTATGCTGATGTTCCAGGCAATGTGGAATGAGGTTCTTTTCTCTTCTACCCACCCCCCCCACCTCTCTGCTTCAGAAGTCAGAGCACCTTAGTCCCACCTACCACTGTCTTTGCCCAGTCTTGGTCCTCAGCATTTATTTAACCAATCAGAGACAATGATTAATAAGAAAGGTAGCATAGCTTCATTCACTTGATGTACAACAAGCAGGATTCTGGGAGCAGGTTAATTACCATTTAGAGTGCAAAACATCACCCCATCAATTCCCTCTTTTTGTCTAATACAAAGGCTAATATTTTTAATTCATATAGTAAAAACAGTAAGAACAAATATGAAACAATCAAGAAAACCATATATATAAAAGTTTCATACATAATGTTTAGCCTATTTGTATCAGGCAATCTTGAAGAAGAAAAAGAATCATCTATCTTGGTGTGTCTAAAGTTCTGAACCTAAACATTTTCTATTATATCCTATATTTATAAACCTAAAGATTTTATTTAGATTTGTAAATATCCTTTTAAATACTAAACTCAAGTTCAGTTGAAATTATATATATATTGTCTTCAACCCCATCAAAGACATAAGAAGGGATAAAGCTATTATTTAAGTGAGTAGGAAGTACAGGAGAGCAGCTTCCAAAGAAAAATGACACTTTGCTGCTTAGACATTCCCAAATATTTCTCAATACTGTTGGAGTATCATCTTCAGCTTTCTGGCCAAGCATATCTCACAGGCTAAATTGTGAAGCAGGAATTAAGAAGGATTTTCCCATTCTGTCTCTGCAGAATAAGGACATTGACTTATCTGCATTTAAACTCTGGTCCATCTTTGGATCATATGTAGTCTGTTGAGAGAGCAGGGACATTATTGCTCAGTAAGAATTATCTCCTGATAGAGATTTTTTGATGCTCATCATCCTCTTACAAGTCAAATGGGAGCTATCAGAAGCTGACTGTCTTAAGTAAAATAATTCTTAAAATAATAAAACATCTCTAAATGCCATTTTCTGTACACTTCTGAAGGTTTTGAAGACATCTACTGATTAATATATAAATCTATCTATCTATCTTATACTTCAGCAGGCAAACTGTATATTATTAACCATTTACTATCTGTTAATCTAATAATCCTATTTTTGTAATACATTAAGACTAGTATTTGACATGACCAGGAGCTTGACTGGCCAGCCATCAACCTGTATTACCTAGACTGCCAAATAGATTGCAATAGCAACCCATGAAAGGATTGAAAGCAAACTTGTACATTTAAATGAGTTGTATAGGTAAAATACCTTAAATAAGAGTTGAAATATACATATATGTGTGTAAAAATAAAAAATTCTATACCAATGAATCAAAAATTAACCTTAATTTTGTATCAATATACAAAATTTATACAAATGTGTTAAAAGATAACTTTATTTTGAGAATAAGAATAGCTTTAAGTTTCAGAGCAGATTCAATAATCTACCCTTATATCTTATCATTTTTATATTATATACACATATTCCCCTGCTTTTCCCTTTCAAGCCTCTCTGTCTATGTAAGAGATAAAGAAAGATAGAGAAAAGAAAAAGAAAGAGAGAAGTCTCTGAATCTAACCTCCTATACTATACTTAACAAGACCATTTAGCAACTTGTAATCAATCCCCCTAAATGACATCTATAATCCATCAAAGAACCAAAAAAATCACCCATCCCATATTTTGGGAATGGGGTGTCTTTCCCTTAAAATTGCTTCCTGCGGGTTTTGTATGTAGGAACCCCATTTGGTGGTCCAAATAAAATGGAAAAATGGTTAAACAAGTTAATAGTAACAGTTGTTGTCCTGTATCTATGTGCTCAGCAATTTGAATGTCCTAAGCAGTTTGTAGTCCAAAGCTGGACTTTGCTTTGGAAAGTTCAGGGCTTTACTGAAGTCCTGGTTGGAAAAGTCTGTGAGGCTGGAGTAACTTTGCAAGCCATTTTGAAGTTGTTCTGGATGCAGATTTTTGAGGAAATGACTATTGAGGCAGTCTGTGAGGCTGGATCATCTGGGCTACTTGTCTTGTCTTCTTTGGTGTCTGGTCCCTTTGTTCTGAAAATATATAATTTCTCACAAGTAACATATAGTTCTGTAATTACAAAAATACCTTGGATGTGCAGGATGCACAAATCAATTAAGGAAGATTTTCTGCTCTTTGTTTGAGAAAGACATTTGTAAGTCTCCAGTCATGCCATATGAAAGGATGACATATATAATAAGTCATATGGCTTCTATGTATGAAACAAGATTTTATTGCCTGTGTATGTGTGTGTGTGTGTGTATGTGTGTGTGTGTGTGTGTGTGTGTGTGTGTGTGTGTGTGTAATCAGAAAATATAAAATACCTGTTTGTTCTTTTGTTTGTAGCCAAGATCTGTAGGCCTTTCCAGTCAAATCTGATTTCTATCAGTTTGAATGGAAGACTTTTTTTCTTTTCTGTAATTGTTTTTGCATATATATGACTATATATAATCAATTTTAATTTGAAAATTCAGCATAAGACTGTATGGAGTTTAAGTATTCTCCTCTAAAGTTAGCATAAATTTATTAATTGATTGACACAGGTTTATTCTGGCTGTTTGTAGATTTGGTTGGCCCCAAACACAAAAGGAAACTCTCTCTCTTGTCTTTTTCTCCCACATTTTGGGATCAAAGGTATGCATTTATATATTTTCTTTCCTTTTCTCCTTTCTTTGGAGATTTAATTTCTATGTGCATATATCTATCCTTATAGAGACAAAGTTTCTCTTTGTAGTTTGGGATGTCTTGATTTGCTCTGTAGAGCTCTGTAGATTAGACTGGCCTTAAACACACAAGGAATCTGTTTTGTCCTTGTCTTTCAAGTTTTGGGATCAAGGCATGAATTTAATTAATTGAATTACATTTATTAAACAATAATATTAAACCATTTTGTATTAGTCTGAGTTTCAATTCTCTCATGGGAGCTCCATTCTTGAGGAAATTGGTTTAGAGTAGCAGGATATGCTATTTTATGCTAGTTTTCTTATCTGTTGGTGGTGGGAGGCATACAGCTTTCATGATCCTCCTGCAAGCCTACTTCTGGGTCCTTATATTGATTAACAGAATATATCTCTCTTTTTTCTTCTTTATGTTTTTGAAGACAGGATTTCTCTGTGTATCCTTGCTCTGTCCTGGACTCACTCTGTAGATCAGGCTGGCTTTGAACTCACAGAGACTGCCTGTCTCTGCCTCCCAAGTGCATGGATTAAGGCGTGTGCCACCACACCCAGCAACTAACATATCTCTTTTAGAAGCAAACGCCTCTTGAAACCAGTTCTCCAGTGGGACCCCCACACCTAAGGAGATTGGCTTGTCACTCCTTTCTCTTTATATTAATTTAAGATTATGTGTATTTATCCATTAGATCAGTAAGGGCATTATTATTTTATTACTAAGCAAAAACTTGTGCAGTACCTTCAAGGAAAAAATGTGTCATTTTGAATTCTAGACTGTCTTTAGCAAGCAGCCTTACCTTATCAGCAGTGGTCTTGCCCTGACTTCATTGTATAGACTAGGCTGGTCTAGAATTCAAGAGATTTGCCTGTTTCTTCCTCCAGTGTGATGGGATTAAGGATATATACCATCACTGCCCTACTCAAATATTTCACTTAAATCCCAGATAATAGTAACTCTGTAACCCAGAGAGCAACTCTGAACTGCAGTGACAATTTGAAATCTGCCCAAAATCTCAAAAATCTCTCATATTTTAGCATTGCCAAACCACAGAAATATCCTTTCTACCTCCCGATATGGGGAAAATCAAAGACATTTAAACAAAAATCAAGCAAAGAAACAAGAACATTCCAAAAGCCTTGGTTTAACCATTGCATCCTACGCTGCAACTTGTTTATCATTCCTTGGAATCTAGCTTTGACTCAGATAGCCCCGAGAAGCACCTAGTAGTCAGGAAGCTCTGAGCTCCACCTGCCATCAGTTTTGCTCATCTATTGGGAAAGGCTTCCCTCCTTCCCCCAATATCACTGCCCATAACTTAGCATTCCATCTGTAAATTCCTTCTTTCTTTAAGCTTATCCTAGTTAGATCTTTTTCAAAATGGATACACAGAACCACAATTGTCAGTGTAAAAATCATTTGCATGCTAAGAGAAACAAACTCAATTAGAATCCCAAATGTATTAAGACAATATGAATTCCTCCATTTTTAATCTAGGCAGTTAATTCTGCTCCCAAGCTCCATCTAGAAGGCTGCTGGTTTTTTGGTACATAACCTTAACTCCTTGCTGCAAAGCAGTAGATTTTGTTAAGGGAGCTGCACCGCACCTTTTAAATGCATTTGGGTTTGGTTCCTGCTCTTTGTCTGGGAAACCACCTTTCACCGGAGTCTTCTCAGGCTATGAGCATGGATTCTAATTGCTGAGATTGGGTGACATTTGTAGAATTAATTAATTAAATTACATTTGTAGAAATAATTAATTGAATTATTTACAATATTTAGATTTGGTTAATTGGTCAGCTGTTGTTAATCTTTAACCTGCCATTATAAATAAGCACACAGAGACCTGTGATGAATTTTAAGAAGCCTTGTCCTGAATTGTGCAATATTAGCCCATCTAAGCTAGTTCATAATTCTATTCCTCAAATATGACCCCATATACCCATATGTCCCCTGGGTAGTTATTCTCCATGCTCTGCCAATGTTCCTGGCCACATGGAATGAGGTTCTTTTTTCTAACCGATGGTGTGTGTCCTCCTTCCTACTCTTTACTTCTTCTCTTGGAGGCTTCTTCTTCCCATGAACCTCTCTGCTTTAGAAGCCCAAGAACTTTAGCCGGGCCTACCTCTGTCTTTGCCCAATCTCAGACCTCAGCATTTATTTAACCAATCAGAGACAATGATTAACAAGAAAGGTAGCATAGCTTCACTTGGGGTACAGCAAACAGGATTCTGGGAGCAGGTTAATTAACATTTAGAGGGTAAAACATCACCCCATCAGTAACTGACTTCAATCTTTCTCTGCTATGTCATCTCTTTGAAGAATTGCTCACCATTGAAATATGTACCAGTTTTCCAGCATTATATCAGATTCATTATGACACCTTGTTTGGAAAAACAGAAAGTAAATTCAAGGCATGAATGAATACAAGGTATTGAAAGTAATTTTCATAGTGATTTCAGAAGAGGAGTGTATCTTGATAATCTTTTAGTTTTAATGACATTGAGAGCAGGCTCACTAGTGAAATCTTTAGTTTTCATGTTTATTCAACACTGTCATCAAAACAGGTATTAATAGAAATTCCCAATGTGTCATTGAGTTATTTCAAAAAGTGTCCCCTGGTACTTCAATGTGTTATATAGTATGGTATTTCTTTATGACCTTATACTACTTTCCTGGTTATAACTCCATCTTCACTAAATTTGTCAAGAGGGAGAAGAGCTCCTGGCACAGCAATTATTGGCACACTTGGTGATAAGAAATGAAGAAATACTTAATTTATTTTGTGATTCATCTTCCCTCCTTAGTTTTCTTTTCTCTGTCACATCCTTGAGTGTTAGATATGTCATTAGAAGTTGAGCATAGAAACCAAAAGGTAACAAAACTTAAATCTGTTAATTTTGTGACGTGCAAATGAAGTATCTGACATACAAGAAAGTAGCCATGGAAAGGAAGTGGTAATCTTTAG
This sequence comes from Lophiomys imhausi, assembly GCA_907164525.1. Classification (NCBI taxonomy): domain Eukaryota; kingdom Metazoa; phylum Chordata; class Mammalia; order Rodentia; family Muridae; genus Lophiomys; species Lophiomys imhausi. Next base: position 4,036,605 of record CAJQZJ010032121.1, read on the forward strand.
GGGGAAGCTGGAAGATGAATCAGTGCTTAAGAGTGCTTGCTGCTCTTAGAGAGGATTTGAATTCTATTCTCAGCATTCACCATCAAAAGCTAGCAACAACCTGTAGTTCTAGCTCCAGGGGATCTGAGGGCATTTATTTAGTAGCATACCCACACATAGCTACACATACAAACAGACACATATTCAGATAAAGTAAACTCTTTACCTGTTTAGAGAGAGGTGAAAACACTGATCTCAGATAATGAAAACATGAGCCCTAATCTCTGGTTTATCAGTTCCCAATTTATTAATAACTAATCATGAATTAAACAGTTTATTTTACAAGTCGATTATGTCAAAATTATCAGTTTGCTGATGGTTAAAAACTGTTGATATAATTAAAGACTTGTTTGATAAAATTTCAAGTATTTGATGAAAGATACTGAAGAAGATATCAGAAAATGAAAGATTTCCCATGCTCATGGATCAGTAGAATTAACATAGTGAAAAAGTTATCTACAGATTCAGTGTAATTCCCATCAAAATTCAACACAATTCTTTTTACACCTTGAAATGAGAATTCTCCACTGCTTTGCAAAACCAAATAACCCAGGATAGCTAAAGGAATCTTGAATACTAAAAGAACTGATGGAGGTATCACTGCCCCTGATGTCAAGCTGAACTACAGAACAATAGTAATAAATTCACATGGTATTGGCATAAAAATGGATACTTCAATCAATAGAATCAAATTGAAGATCAAGACATAAAATCAAGCACAAATAGACACCTGATTTTTGACACAGAAGCCAGAAATATACATTTGAAAAATATACACCATCTTCAAAAAATGGTTCTGGTCAAACTGATTGTATGCACATAGAAGAGTGTAAATAGATTCATATTTATCACCCTGCACAAACCTCAAGTCTAAGTGGATCAAAGATCTCAACCTAAAACCAGATACAATGAACCTGATAGAAAAGAATGTGGAGAATAAATAACCTTACGTGCACTGGTCCAATAGATGGCTTTCTGAATAGAACACTGATAACTCAGACACTGAGACCAATAGCTAATAAATGGCACCCCATGAAACACACAAGATTCTGTAAGGCAAAGGGCACCATCAGTTAGAAAAATCATCAGTCTACAAAATGGAAAAATATTTTTACCAACTCCTCATCTGATGGAGGACATACATACAAAATACATAAAGAACCGAAGAAACCAGATATTAGAAAAACAAATAACCCAATTAAAAATAGGGTTCAGATGGAAACAGAGAATTCTCAATAGAAGAGTATGAAATGGCTATGAAACACTTAAAGAAATATTCAACATTCTTAGCCATTAGAGAAATGCAAACCAAAGCTACTTTGAGATTCCATCTTATAATTGTCAGAATGGCTAAGATAAATTACACAAGTGACAGCTCATGCTGCAGAGGATGTGGAACAAAGAGAACACTACTTCATTTCTGGTGGGAGTGCAAGCTTAAACAGCCACTATGAAAATCAATATAGTTGTTCCTGAGAGTGTTGAGAATCAGTCTTTCTCATGACCCAACTATAGCATTCTTGGGCATAACCCAAAGGATATTCTCTACTACCACATGGACACTTTCCCCACCATGATGATTGCTGCTTTATTCATAATAGCAAGAAACTGGGGGAAAAAAAAACCTAGATGTCTTAAAAGAAGACTAGATAAAGAAAATGTGGTACATTTACACAGTGGAGTATTACTCAGTTGTTAAAAAATGGCATTGTGAATTTTGAAGGCAAATGGAAGGAACTAGAAAACATCATTCTGAGTGAATTAGCCCTGACACAGAAAGACAAATATGATATGTATTCACTTATAAATACATATTGGCTCTGAAATAAATGATAACCAAGCTAAAGTCCATAGAATGGAAAAGGTTAAGTAAAGAAGAGAGATCTAACAGGGATGGATGGTTCTCCCTGAGAAGGGACAATGGAAAAGATTTTACAGGTATACTAGGTTTGTGTGGAGATAGAGTCTGAGAGATCAGGTTGGAGAAGAAAGGAAGGAAGGAGAGAGTGTGGGAAGAGATGGCAGGAATTAGGAAACATTTGGAGGATGGTGTGGAAATATAGTACAATGGAAACTTCCTGGAAGCTCTGAAGGTGATCCTAATGAGGAATCCTACTAATGGGGATATGGAAACTCAACTCGTCATCTCTTGTAGTCAGGCAAGGCTTCCTGTGGAGGAACTAGGATGCATTTTATTGAGTTGCTGGTCAAGAGGGTCACATGGAAATCCCTAAATAACCCAGGCTGATAATAAGACAAAGAATTACTCTCTGCAAACTGACATCATGGCCCAATTGCCAGGGAAAACATCCATACAACATGAGAAGTCTAGCTGGTGCCTATATGGTGCCTTCACCCCTCTATTCTAGTCTCTTTGGTGAAGGAAGATAATCTACAGGCTACTAAAAGAGAAATGTGAACACCAACTCAGCCAATTCTTTGACCTATGCTCTGTTAGGCCTGCAAAATATTCAAGGCAAATGGTGGCACAGAACTTGTGGGAATAACCAACCAATGTCTGATTTGACTGAAGGTCCACTCTATGAGAAGGAAGCCATATCCAACACTGCTTGGATAACCAAGAGCCAGAGACTAGATAGCCCATAGCACGAGGTTAAAACCAAACACTACAGGAAAAATATCAATTAAAAAATTCCTAATAATATTCTACTATGTTCATAGATCAGTGCTTTATCCAGTTATCTTCAAAGAGGCTTTCTTCAGTAGCTGATGGGAAGAGATGCAGACTCCACAGCTAGATACTACACACACACACACACACACACACACACACACACACAGAGAGAGAGAGAGAGAGAGAGAGAGAGAGAGAGAGAGAGAGACTAAATTGGAGGTTTCCATCAAATCCTTACACTCAGAGCAGCTAAGGGAATCCTGTGGAAAGGAGACAGAAAGAGTAAAAGAGTCAAAAGGGATGGAGGACACCAGGAGAACAATGCCCTCTGAACTAATTAAGCAAGGGCCTGCATGGATCTACACAGGTCCTCTGATTCTGTACTGTATCTACTAGCTTAGTTACTTTTATGGGACTCTTAGCTATGAGAATTAATAGGTCTTTGATACTCTTTTACCTGTTCTTGGGACTCTTTTCCTCCTGTTGGGCTGCTGTGTCCAACTTTGATATGAAAGTTTCCACTTCACCATACTATATTTTATTTTGGAACGTTTGGCTGTTATCTCTCAGAAGCCTGTTCTTTTCTAATGAAAGACTGACAGGGAGTGTATATGGAGGGGAAGGAAAATAGAGAGGAATTTGTAGGAGTAGAGGAAGGGGAAACTATAATCAGGATAGATTGTGTGAGAAAAGAGTATTTTTTCAAGAAAAGAAAAAAAATAAAAAACTTTTGCTAGAAAGGAAATCAAAGTTACTCTATGTAAGAATTCTCAAATTTAATAATGTAAAAGCTACTGGCCTCACAACCATAACCTCCTTTGTTCTCCAGGACACATGACAGTGCCAACAACAGAAATAAGAAAAAATAACCATGTTGCTCCTGGGGTGTAAGACAGAAGAGGCTATCTTTATATCTTCTGAGCTTTTGTGAGGACAGGAGTGGGAAAGAAAGGATGCATCTGAGAAAATTTGGAGGTGTTGGGAGCTCTCAGGACCCACCTCGTGATAGTGTAATTATAACTGTCTCAGAGCACAAGGTGATAAATAGGAAAATGGAAGACAGCCCTCTTGTTTTTCATATTTTCTGGTATGTTCTTGCTTCTCAACAGCTAGCTTTAAAATAAGAGTGCTTCAATGGAAGAGATATTAGAAAAGATCTTTATTTTATTTTTTAAGGCATGATATATGTGTGTAATGAAATGAGCACGTTAGGTTTTAGCTCATAAATATCTCTGAGATGTTTACTTAGAAAATAAGAAAGCTAACACAAAATTATATGAAATGAAAGATAAGAAAATGCAAGGAAAATATTTTTCCTAGGTATATTTCTTTATTATTATTATTATTATTATTATTTGTATTGGATAAACAATGCATGGATGTCTGAGAGTCTACTTTTAACAGTTGTAAATGTTAAAAATGTTCTACTTATTTATCTGAGTGTTGGAAACACATGGGACATTTTAAATGTTCAGATATTTAAGAATTTGCTTTCTAGAATTAATTAATTAACTGATCTAGGGCACAGTTGGTACATTTGTGCTCTTTCAGATTTTCAAGTGGTTTTTTTATACATGCCCAACCACTTCTTGGGAACACAAACATTTCATTCATGACTTTTTAAAAAATTTATTTATTTATTTATTGCTTCAGGTTACATCTCCATCATAGTGTCCTCTTTTGACTCTTCCCAGTCCCGCCCTCCCACCCTCTACCCCCTAACCCTTCCATCCCACTCCTCTGGAGTGGAGTGTTCCTACATAACAGTCCCCCACCCCAGTTCAGCAGTCATATGAAGGCCAAGAGCCTCCTCCTACACTGGGGGCCTACAAGGCAGCACCACTAGAGCAAAGTGTCTCATTGACAGGAAGAAAAAGTCTATGTCCATGTTCCCTTTGGTGCATTCGTTGTAGTATAGTTATCCTGTACTATATAGCTAAAATCCGACTATAAGTGAATAGATGCCCTGTGCATCCTTCTGGGTCTGGGTTAGCTCACTCAGGATGAGCTTTTTCTCATCTCATTTCATCATCTTTTCCTTTCTGTTTGCAGTCTTGATTTTAATTTGATACTCTTACCATGTCTCTTCCTATAGTCATTGTCTCAGCTGCAAAAGACACCTGAATCACCCAATACTTTAAGACTTGACATCCATTTTCTGTTCATATTTGGTATGTTAAGACAGAAGAGTAAACCTCTCAAATCAAATTCCACACACCAATGTCTTTCAGAATTGAGATGAGTGGATGAAATACAGGATTTTTCTCTCACTCACTTCAACCTTTGACAAAAAGTATGTAGGAAGTTAAACTCTATAATATGGATGTGATAGTTGATCTTCATGGTCAGGGTTTAGAGTAAGCATAGTAAAAAAAAAAAAAAAACAGCAGGGTTATATATGAAGGGGTTTCTATGCTGAGTTATCAGAGGAAAAAGATGTGTTCTAAATGTGGTTATATCATCCTACAGGCTGGAGTCCCATGCTGAATAAAATGTAAAAAAAGCAGTCAGAAACTGAACTTTGGGTGGGAAAGTGCAAGGCTTTACTGCAATCTAAGGGGCTGAGCCATCTTAGCTAGCCATTTTGAAGTTGTTCTGGATGTAGATTTTTGAGGAAACAACTATTGAGGCAGCCTTTGATGCTGGATCATCTGGGCTACTTATCTTCTTGGTATCTGGTCTCTTTTCTTCAGAAGTTTTAGTTGTCCAGTTGTCTGTAGACTCCTTAGATGGATGCTTTTAATCTCCTGAAAAGATAAGAACAGAACCCTGACCTACCCCTAACTCTGGGGTGCTACTTTTTTGGCAAGTAATATCTTTCCTAGAGCAAATTGGGTTTTTTGACAATATAAAAAGTATTATCTTTCAATGGAGATTAAAAAACATTCTCTTCATATTTTAGAACTAAACATATCTTAAGTATATATATTTTAAAAGCACAAAGGACAATTCACTTTGAATTTCAGCATGCCTCTTGCAAGCGGCATTTAAACTTAAATCATTGTAAATTCTGTGTGCCTGCCTCTGACTCCAAAGTGTTAGAATCAGAGGCCTATGCCTCCCAATTGTTGGGATTAAAGATGTGAACCACCACCCCTGGTTTTAAGTTTTTTTTTTTTTTTTTCTATTTGGAGCTTTCTCTGTGGACTGGACAACAAATGTTACTATTAGCTTGCTTAACCATTTTCTCATTCTTATTTGGGCCTCAAAATGGGTTTCATCTTCTACTTGGAGTAATATAGGGGGTGCTGTCAGGAGCTGACA
>CAJQZJ010032121.1:4042942-4083009 GCA_907164525.1 Lophiomys imhausi
AACCATTATTTGGACTGAAAGGGAGAGCTGTTGGGGGGAAAATAAATACCTTAAACTAAAAAAAAAAAAAGGGAAGAGGATGGTAGGGCTGAGGGGGAAGAGGGTGGAAGGGTGGGACTGGAGGGGGGAGTAGGGAGGGGATTGTGATTGAGATGTAACTTGAAGAAATAAAAAATAAATTATTAAAAAAAATGGGTTTCATATATCCCAAATCAGCAGGAAGTAATTTTAAGAGAGCAACATCCCATTCCAAGAAGGTGGGGTAGGTGATTCTTTGGTCATTTGATGGGTTATAGATGTTTGTTGTTATTTAGGAGGATTGGTTACAAGTTGTTAAATGGTCTTTTAAAACAAGGTTTAGGAGGTTAGACTCTCTTTTTCTTTTCTCTATCCATCTTTCTTCCCTTTGTAGGGGGAAAAGATTTGAAAAGAAAAAAAAGCATATATAGACATGATATAGGAATGATAAAGAAAAAAGGGATAGATTGCTGAATCTGCTCTTATATCTTTGTATATAGATACAAAATTATGGTTAATTCTTTTTAAGGAATTGTTCCTATGTAATTCTTAAAAATGCAATGTGAAGTTTTGGCCCTTTGATAGCAACTGCCACAAAGTGTTTGGATAATTTAGAAATGCAAACTAATTGTCATTCATAGTTGTTATTTTGTTAGATACTAATGTAGTGTATCACAGATGTTTTCTAAGTTAATCAGATATCAAGTTGCTGAGAGACAAGCAACATTTGCTTACTAAAATATGCAGAGATAGATTGGTGGTCTTCAAAAACTTCAAGGTATCTGTAGAATATGGGACTTAAGGATGTTTTCTTAACTTAAGATTTTTTTTGACATTGAGACACATCAGCTCATTATAGCACACCCCATTCTACTCCAAGTAGATGATGAGCATCAAAGAATCTCCATTTGGAGTGGCTGCCATAGTGGCAAGCCTGTCACTGGGCAAGAGAAAGCCCTTGCTTCAATTGCAGACAGAAGGTTGTCTGAAAAGGACAACACTTAGAAACAGATAAATTAACAGCCTAGCTCTGCCAAGACAGGGTAGGCAAGTCCTTCATAATTTCTGCTTTACAATTAATGTCTGTCAGAGATATTGGGCCAAAAGGCTGAAGACAGATGGTGCAATGTTACAGAGAGAAATTGGGGACTGACCAGGCAGAAAGTTGTCTATCATTTCTTAGTTTTAGAAGGTGCTTGCTCTGCACTTCCTGTTTATTCAGGTATGTTTATCCTTCTCAGGTTTGATGTGGTTGAAGACCAGATAGTAATACTCTCACAATTAAGTTTTAAGTTGTTTAGGAATTAAAATGATATTCTAGGTCTAAGAAGATGTCTTTTAAGTTGGTAATGCAAGTTAGGATGGAAACTGAGTTAAGTATAGAACTTTAAACTCATCGAGATAGAAAGATAATGGAATATTATTATCAGTTGTCAAATGTGTATAGACTGGACATTGAGAATGTATGTTACACCTTATAATTTTCATAAATATTGCCTAATTGTTCTTATTGTTTTGTATTGTATTTATTGTTACAAGAAAAAGAGCCTTTTATTTGACTAATGGGGGAAGCTGTTGGGGGGAAGAAAGATGCACCATAAATTAAAAAAAAAAAGTGGATAAGTGTGATAGGAGAGGAGGAGAATATGATAGAGATGTAACTTCAAGAAGTAAATAAATGATGAAAAAATGCAAAAGGCAAGTTAGCACCAACATTCATTATTCTGGTTGTGGATGGATACATTGTAACCAACTGTATCAGTCACCTGCTTTTCCATCATGATGGGCTACATCTCCAAACTGAGAAAAATAATTTCATCCTTATGTTGCTATTGGAAAATATTTTGTCAAAGAAACATAAGTAACTGCACGGAAAGAGTGGATGGATGTACAGGAGATATTTAAATGCTTGGAAATAAAAAGGAGCCAAAGCACTAACAATTTTGCAGTATTTCTAAATCATATGGGTTTTGCTCCATCTACTCAATAATGTGTTGAAGATGACCCATGCTGTGTTTAATATGTATATGGAGTTAGGACCATGAAAGAACATAGTTATTCAAACTTGTTTCTTTATAAAAAAAAATGTTGGAAGCACAAGGGGAAATATTAAGTAGGTCATTGAGATTTGCTGGTCCTTCTATATTTAGTACAGCAAGCATGACAAAGTGAAATAAGAAGGCACTTACAAAGAGGCTTTGGTGCTCTTTATACTAGCCTGTTCATTCATGAATATTCCTAATAACAGGAGGCAGCCAGGTGAGGTATGTGTGAAAGTTTCTGCCCCTATCTCACACATCTTAAGAGGGTTCATTCATGCATGCATGCTTTCAAATGATTCTTTTGAATGGAGATAATTCTGATTCAGGGAAAAATACATCCAGCTCCAGACTTTTCTGAGCTCTTTCTAGTCCTTGGTAATGGCTGATGAAGAGAACACACAAGCTGTGAGCTCAGGACATTAAGACTGAGCAGGGTGGAATAGGTTGGTATTTGTTACAATTTGATAATATGAGTGTTAAGGGTTTGGTCCATCTCTGGTCCCACTTTGAGAAGTAGTAGGAATTATGAGGGTGTTTGCTAACTTCATAGCTGAATAGGTTATTAGGAGATAGGTCTTGTTGGAAAAAACAGATCTTTGAGAATGTCCCTTAATGGATGTGTTTGCTTCTTGGATGTCATGAAGTAAGCATCTTTGTTCTACATGTATTCTACATCAAGAGTTCCTTCACAAAACGAGCCTATCAGCAATGGAGTTAACTAACCATGTTATTATCTTAAAATGTGACCCAAAGTTGCTGGTGTAGATGGGAAGATGTCTGAAACAATATTGCTCTGTTTCTTGAATATCATATGACTCCAGCCAAATTGTCTGCCTTTCCACAGCTTCATTTTTCTCATGTGTTAGAGAAAAAATGTGAAGAACTTTCTGTGTATCCAATACTGGGCCAGAAGATAGAGGTAGAAAGGGAGAGACAAAAAGGAAGTTATATATATATATATATATATATATATATATATATATATATATATATATACACCATCCTCAATAGATTCTGTAATTGTGTTATTGTGAGTCTTCCAGGGACTCTCTGAACATGAAAATGTATTATGGATACATCTAATTCTTAAGGAAATAAGTTTGTTATGAAACTGTGGTGTTGCTAGTCACTACCATGCTGTCTTTTATATGGCATAGTCATATGGAGATTGGAGAATAGGTGGTAGACATTCAACCTCAATCTGTATGGAATTTCTTCAGGAGGGTAGGATAGATTTAGTATCAAATAATTTCAGTGTTTGAAAACAGAATGTTTAACTGTATGGTCTCCATTCAGGATCTTTGTTCAGTTATCTATTGTATTATCAGGGATGAGTAATGAAAAAGACTAAAAAGTATCATGCTGCATTTGGATGAAGAATGGATTCATTCAGAAAAGAAAGTCAGAGGAAGACCAAGCAGAAACACAGTGAACTTTATTTGAGTAGAACAGCTAATTTCCAGAGGGAGAGACGTTGATGTAGGATGTAGAGCTATGAACCAGTGTTAAAGTTCAGAAATCCAAAACCAGCTTTAGTGTGCACTAAAGCAGTTGTAGCTAATGATGAAGGAAAACGGAAGAAGTCACTAAAGACTAATCTGTGAACCAGGTAGCTCCAAAGCATATGGAAGCTTCACAGAGTATGAGTTTAAAATTAAAGAGGAAGGAGAACTGGAGGGATGGCTCAGTGGTTATGAGCATATACTGCTCCTGGAGAAGATATGTGTTTGGTTCCCAGCACCCACATCATGTCTCTTGCAACTGCCTGTAACTACAACTCCAGAGAATTGGAATCTGGACTCCATGGACACTGCATTCATGCACACAAATCAACATATTTGCATAGTTAAAAATAGAAACAAACATCTTTTTTTAAAGATTAAAGAGGAGACTAAGTATCATGGTACACATCTGTACATGCAGATATCCAGAAAGCTGAGGCAGGAGGATCAATTGAATACAACATTTGGGGATCTGATCCAACATCACAGCCAGATTCCATCTCAAAACTAAGAACATTTGAAAAAAAACATATGAACAAGACAGAGGTACATGAGATGAGACACATGGAAATACAGAAAAGCATAGACTACCCATTCTAGCTCCCAAATAATGTCACAGAGACCTTTTATATTTATTGATAACCTTCAAGCACTATTGCTGGGTAGATACTCATCTATGCCAACTTAACTGTGCTGGCCTACTTGCCAGCAATGTGCTTTGTTACCTTCCAGCTAGACTCACCCTTGCTGCTCTTGCTTCATCCTTGTTCTTCTGGTGACTCCTTCATGACAACCTTCCCCTGGTGAACTCTCCTCCCAGGTCCTTCTCCCAGGATCACAAGACCTATCTCCTTCTATCCTGTTCCAGCTATATAGGCTGATCAGCTCTTTATTAACTAATCAGAGATGATGAAGAACAGTTTTTATATAACTTTAAGACAGGACATGCCTGCATCCACTGATAGACCTTGAACAGTTTGTGGTTGTTCTTCTGGTTTGCACTAGGATGCAAAAGAAAAGTCTCCCTTCACTTCCTGCCTGTCTTTGTGGCAGTTCAGATTGAATTGGGGAGTACATCTATGTGGAAAAAAAAAGAAAGAAAAAAAAAGACAGGACATGCTACATAGAAATGATTGTACCAATGTCCGGACTGCAACCAGATCACTGAGTCCAGAAATCAGCATCTGAATACATAGTGTATAAGACCAACCCCCAGTAGAAAAGTCTATACGGTGGGTATGAGTTTCAAATGATAAATTTTTGCATTTGTTTATGGCATTGGTTGGAGCTTGGAAGGAGAGATGAGACTCTACCATGAAATTGTACTTTTTAATTACTAAATACTTATTTATTAATAACTATATTCACTTATAACAAATACACTTACTTAATTACTATTCCTATAAATTCCTACAACCCCTAAGACCTATCCACTAAACCTATTGATAAGTATTTCAACTATTTTCATAACCTTTCAGAAGGATACAGTCTCTGAGGCAGCTCCTCAGTCTCCAGGAACACAGTCTCTGGGGTAGACCCTTTAACACACTTAGCAGTCTTTTTTTCTGGAATATCTTAGATGTAGATTCATCAGGGTAAATTGGCTACGGTTGTTTCACCTTAAATAAAGCTTGAGGATTTCTTCTCTCTGGGAGACCTCAGCCGTCTGTAGGCCAACTTACTTCCTTTGTATCAGCAACTCTGCTGCCTTGCCTCAGTCTTTAAAGCTGGCCACAGTTGCATTCTGGCCACTGTTCGGACAGGTCAAACCCCTCTGGGCAAATGCTGAGCCACAGGGTTTAGTCCTTGGCCTTTTGCTGTCTTGCTGTGGCTTTCTCTGCTCACCAGCTTCTTTCTGCCTCAGGGAGATCTGGCCATCAGTTCACCAGCACTTTCTCCATCAGAGGATACAAACCACTGCTTGTCCTTTTTAGTGTGAGGACTCACTAGCAGCTGAGCTCTCTAGCATCGGCTCTCTAGCATGGAGCCCCTAGCACACCCTCTCCCTGGTTCATCCACTTGTCCCTAAATAGGATCGCTCCTTGTTCCACCTGCTTCAGCTTAATTTGGGCTCTGCTCACTTAGCAGTTGAAAACAATGCCAGGTCATAAAGTCTTTCCTTGTTTCACCTGGCTTCAACCTTGTTTTTCAGTCTACAGAGACACCCCTCGTTTCACGTGACTTCATCCACAAGCTGATAAGCTAATTGCTCACAGCCAGGTTGATCTTCATGCCCCAGATTAAGAGACTGTATCAGAAACCTAGATATTCACTAAATCTAATTTATATCAATCTAACTCCCTACACTACCATTTTAAGTATAAGAGGAAAACAAAGAGTACAAATGGAATGATTGAGATGAGATAGACAAATCTAGTTTACCTAGTCATTACTATTCTGAAATAATGAAAAAGTGTGTGTGTGTGTGTGTGTGTGTGTGTGTGTGTGTGTGTGTGTGTATTTCTTTGTAAAGGCCAGAGAACAACCTTGTATCATTCCTCGGGAATTTTATCTACCTCTTCTTATGCAGTCTCTTATTTGCTGGAACTCACTAATTAGGCCTGACTGTTCTGACAAAAAGTCTCCGAGATTCTCCTGTTTTATTCTCCCTTGTGCTAAGAGTACAAATGTGCACTGGATTAATACCTGGGTACTGGGTTTGAAGTCAGGTCCTTGTGCTCTCAAGTATGATATGAACTCAACTGTCTCCTTAGCCCCAGAATGAGTATGTTAGACATGTTTAGAAATTCTCGAGAACATTGCTTTTCCATCCACCCAGAAGCCTGGCCTTAAGCCATTCGCAGTCAGATCACATACTTTACCTTCAACTGTTGTCATGTTCTTTAAGCTAATTAATTGTTAGTAGCTTAGATGCTTAGTCAAAAGCTCCTAGCCAAGGTGATTCACACAGGGCCTTTGCTGACAGAGCCTGCTGATGTATTATGAGTTTGGAAGGATGGAGGAATTACTAAGTTCCCATATATTACTTGCCATGGCTCCACAGCTATTAGAGATGGACTCTCAAAGGCTTGCCTACCACTCTCTTAATAAAGCCTTGTGCTACATGCAGCATTCAGTTAAGACTTGAGGCATTTTTGAGACATTTGTTATTCCTAAAGTAGACACTCAATATTATTTTTAATGTGATAAAATCTACAGAGAAAAGGCATATGAAGTATAAGACCAGGTGTTCCTGAAAGAATGTGTTTTAAGTTTCTAGTCAAGAACAGAAATGCTACCAGCAGCACAGATGGGGGTATAATGGAAGTTTTATTCTAATTTAAGATTCTGCTTATTTATGGAAATAACACAGTATTCAAGAAATGTTGAATAAAAGGAAATATCTATTTCCACCTCCAAACTGAACTTAAAGGCAGCAGTTACTATTGGAAGCCTTCAATGACCTCTCCTTGCAGACTCTAGGACTGTGATTGGACAAGCTGAACAATATATCAGTGGAGACAGTTGTCTATGTATGTGGATTGGGTATATGTGGGATTATGTGTTCTGCTTTGTGCCACAAGGCACACACATCATATTACTTACCATCAGTTTAAACTGACAGTGCCTTTGGTGGAAGGTTGGCTACCTGAATAATTCACACTGTGGTGTTTCCCAATATTAGAACTGAAAATTCCTTGTTAAAGGAGCTGGTCTCTACCCCTGGCAGCACTCGCTTATGAAAGCTGGTATTATTCACCAGTCTGATAACCAAGAAAAAAGAAAACTGCAAATAAATAATGAACCACCCAAGGATTTACCGAAGTGCTTACTCCTTCCATAGTTCAGCCATTTCACTTAGTAATGTTCAGTAGACATTCCTTTTGTTTTTTTTTAAATTTGAATAAAATGTCCATGTTTTGATTTAGTTTGTGTGATTAAACCAAGTCTCCAAAATGCCAAATACAGAAAGACAACTCTGTGACCTTCGATAGTGTGTTGCAAGAGATACAGTGATAGACATTCAGAATTCCCAAGCAACTTGTAAAATCTGTGGACACTGCTCTTGAAATTTCTAATCAGATTCTTTCCAGCTAAGGCCACCAAATATGCACTTGTAAGAAGCACAGGGCATGGTTCTGATGCAGACCAGACAAGAACCTGACATCAAGAAAGCTGCCTTTGATATTGGCTTGTTCAGGGCTCTTGAACAGGAACATCATTGTCATGAAGTCTCCAAGACCAAAGATGTGCTGTGGATCTTACCAGCCAAAAAGCAAAGGTACTACCAGTTAAGTTTCTTGAGATAAGATGTATTTGGAAGACTGAAATTCATATGCTTACTTTAAAAAAAAATCAGTATTCAAAATTAGCTTTCTCTATTCTCAGAAAGAAAAAAAATCATTATTCCATAGGAAAAATTCTTTCTTGTGGATGTCAACAAAGAGCAGCTATGAAAGGCAAACATAAGACAAGAACTACATTTTTTATTTCAGACATCTCATCGGATTTAGTAGCACAGATTATTAATGAAGAATGCTAGGGAGCCAGCTCCTTCCTGACCTTTCTACCCTACTGGACACCACTAATGGTATCTATTAAAATTAAAACTGTCCCACCTTTGACTTCTCCTATTTCGTATACTGTGATATGTGTGCGCACACACATGAAAGCCAGATGGATTTTCCCCCCAGTTAACTAGTTCAATGGCCTTCAGCCAAGCCCTTTACATGTCTTCTTTTAACTTTTATTTATATACATGTGTGTATGTCACATAAATACAGGTCCTCAGAGAGGCCAGAAAAGGTTGTCATCCCTTGGAACTGTAGTTATAATCATTTTGTGATCTCTCCCAATGTGGGTACTGAGAGAGTGAAATTGAATCCTCTAGAAGAAAAGCAAGCACTCTTACCACTTTACAACTGAGCCATCTTTCCAGCCTACTCAGCATTTCTAACATCATTAGATAAACTGTTACAAACTTTCACAGACCTTCTAGAATCCTCCCTTCCCCACTCCTGTCTTAGGCCAGAAACAAAATTCTAAAATCTCCAGTGCAGCTGTCGGGTTTATGCATTGCGTGTGGAATCAAACCACTCCTACGACAGGCATAGTTTTCCAAGCATATTTTCTGCTTCCATTGTTCTCCCAAACCTTCATTACTGCTTTCTTTCTTCTCTAGTGAAATTTAGACACTACTCTACATTTTTATTTCTTTTCTCATTAATGGTGCAGAAACGGATATATCTGGCTAGTGTATCATATTCATATTCTCAATTTTTATTCCCTTCCCTTTCTCTTCTTCCTTTCCTCCCTCCCATTCTTTCCCTCCCTACTTCTTTCCTTCTGCCTCTCTTCCATACTATTCTGCCTCCCTTTCTTTCTCTCTCTCTTCTGTCACTTTTGCAATCTTTCTCTAATAATTCATTCATCTGTTTATCTAATAAATGTTTTAATGTTTTGAGTCAGGTATTTTATAGCTTTGAATGGAGGTAAAAAGCAAAACCAAAAAAAAAAAAAAAGCTCTATCTCTTTGGAACTTCAAAGCTAAATATTAATGGAATGATCAAAAAAATCATAATTGCAAAATTGTGGTGAGCATTGAGAAAGAAAGGCTCAGTGTACTTTGGAATGTTGATCTTATGTTAAGATAAAGAAAAAAGACTTTGGGGAAAATTACTGTCTAGCAAAAGACAAAGAAACCTACTTTTCTAGTGCTTAAACGAATGAAACCAAGCCATTCTAAACTTTCAGCTATGGTTTTATTTCCTCATATGTTCATCCAACTACCAACTGTAACCTGAGTGGTTATGTTGTGTTTGGCATTATACTAAAAACAGTTGCTTCAATGTTGAGCAATACTCTATATATCTCATACTTTCTGCATGTCAGTCCCTGGTGGGTGTTATATGCTATTTCCATTGCTCTAGCATGTAGTTGTAACATGCACAGACACACTTGCTTTTTTCTAATATTCATCTGTTAGAAAATTCCTCATTCCCCTACATTGACTCTCCGCAAGAGAAACTTTCACTTCTCCAGCCATACCTAGTTTGATGACATGAATACAAGTATTTTCTTTATGAAAGCCAATCAGTCTACAATATATATTAAGTCAACCTGTGATTTTTGTATAAACAACTGTATTTTCTTGCCTTGGCAACTCGGAATAATTGGCTAAGTGAAAATAACAAAGTCAGGGCTAGAGAGAAGGTTCAGCAGTTAAGGGCAATGCCTGCTCTCCCAAAGGACCCAGGTTTAAATCCCAGCACCCACACGGCAGTTCACAGCTGTCTATAATTGCCAGGTGTGGTGGTGCATGCCTTTAATACCAGCACTCAAGAGGCAGAGGCAGGTAGATCTCTGTGAGTTCAAGGCTAGCTTGGTCAACAAAGTGAGTCCAGGACAGCCAGGAATACACAGAAAAACCCTGTCTCGAAAGAACAAAAAAGAGGAGGAGGAGGAGGAGGAGGAGGAGGAGGAGGAGGAGGAGGAAGAAGAAGAAGAAGAAGAAGAAGAAGAAGAAGAAGAAGAAGAAGAAGAAGAAGAAGAAAGGCTATAGAGGCTGGTTTTTCACTTTAATTCTCAGTCATTCCTTTTTTTCTCTTTTTTAAATTTTTTAAATATTTATTTATTACTTCAGGCTACATCTCCATCACAGTGTCCTCTTTCCACCCCTCCCAGTCCTGCCCTCCCACCCTCTACCCCATATCCCTTCCATCCCACTCCTCTTGAGTGGAGTGTCCCTACATAACAGTCCCTCACCCCAGTTCAGCAGTCATATGAGGGCCAAGAGCTTCCTCAAACACTGGGAGCCTACAAGGCAGCACCACTAGGGCAAAGTGTCTCACTGACAGGAAAAAAATTCTATGTTCATGTTCCCTTTGGTGCATTCATTGTAGTATAGTTATCCTGTACTATATGGCTAAAATCTGACTATAAGTGAATAGATGCCATGTGTATCCTTCTGGGTCTCGGGGGATAACTCTAACCAAGCATTAGAAAGACCTGTACAACAAGAACTTCAAGTCCTTGAAGAAAGAAATTGAAGAGGACACCAGAAGATGGAAAGATCTCCTATGCTCATGGATAGGCAGGATCAACATAATAAAAATGCCCATCCTACCAAAAGCAATATACATATACAATGCAATTACTATCAAAATACCAACATAAATTTTTATAGACCTGGAAAAAGCAATTCTCAACTTCATATGGAATAACAAAAAACCCAGAATAGCTAAATCAATCCTGTACAAAAACAAACAAACAAACAAAACATCTGGAGGTATCACCATCCCAGATTTCAAGCTGTACTACAGGGTAATAGTAATAAAAACAGCATGGTATTGGTATAGAAACAGACCAGTGGATAAATGGAATCAAACTGAAGACCCAGAAATGAACCCACACCTATGGTCACTTAATTTTTGACAAAGAAGCCAAAACCATACAATGGAAAAAGAACAGCATCTTCAACAAATGGTTCTGGTCCAACTGGATGTCCACAGGTAAAAGAATGAAGTTAGACCATACTTACCTCCTTGCACAAAACTTAAGCCAAAGTGGATCAAAGACCTTAACATAAGGCTGGACACACTAAATCTACTAGAAGAGAGTGTGGGGAAAACACTCGAACTCATGGGCACAGGTGACAACTTCCTGAACAGAACACCAACACCTCAGGCTCTAAGACCAACAATCAATAAATGGGACCTCATGAAACTGAAAAGCTTCTGTAAGGCAAAAGACACTGTCATTTAAACAAAACGGCAACCTACAGATTGGGAAAGTATCTTCACCAACCCCACATCTGACAGAGGGCTAATATCCATAATTTACAAAGAACTCAAGAAATTAAATGCCAAGAAACCAAATAATCCAATCAAAAAATGGGGAACAGAGCTAAACAGAGAATTCACAAAGGAGGAATTCTCAGTCATTCCTATACACTAACATGGAAGTTATAACTGAAGCACCCTGATACCAGTTTTGGTCACATGTAAAACTGGAGAAGGAACTAAGCTTGCCAAGTAATTGATAATGTTAACCACCACTACAGCTATGACCTGTCTGGAATGTAACTTGTGCCCAGTGAATATTGGTTATATGTAAGAGGGCTGTAGCTTTCACCTGCTGCTGGAGCACTGCTTTCCTATTATAAAACTTGGTTCAAAACTAATCATTTGGAGACTTTTCAGGTTTTTACCATGCTGATTCAATACCACTATGTTTTCCCCCAAGCTCTCATAGAGTGCCAAGTCAAATACTACCTAGTTCTTTCCAACTCTGATCAAGGTAGTTCAGACTCCTTCAGGTCAATGATCAGCAGGTTAGGAACAATATTTTTAGAGAATTCTTTTAAATAAGACAACAAATTAGATACTTTTCTAACAGTCCAGATAGGAGAGTTGGATTTGAACAGTGTTACACCAAATTCCTGTAACGTTAAGTCATTTGTGGTATTCATGCTGTTCTTTTCCAGCATCTCTTAGAGTCTCCACCCAGTTACCTCTTTATCACACTGCAACTTCAGAGGTAGTAAGGCTGTGGGAGATGATGTAATTCAATTCCTTAACGTTACAAAGACATTAAAAGTGAAACTCAACCATCATCATAGGCATAGTCACTATACAAATATGCTTGAAGGACTGATGTAGGATGCTGTAATGGAATTCTCTTGGAACTAGGCTCTGTCTTGGAGAAATAAATGCACAAGACATTTTGTGGGTGAAAATTCTGAGAATGTGCACAAAGGAGAACATATCCCAAGAGTTGAGTGCAAGAGAGGTTGCTTCCATGCATTTACATCAGGATCCTTGAATGATATCAAAACAGATTCTAGGATGACCCTGTAGAGTTGTCTAGACAACAGTAAGTACATAGACAAGTCACAATGATTGAACACTCATTTCCCTTAAAATCCCCATTCAATGTTAATGTTAGTGTTACATATTCATGAGTTCAATAAACCCATTTAGAAAAAAAAGAGGGTAGAAAGACAACATATGGGAATGCATGAGGACAGGACTTCATGATACTATGATCCCTTGGCCTTAGAAAGTTACTCATAAGGCAAACAATGGATATACAGTTCACTAATATCCACATAAAGGAAATGAGAATAGAGTCACTCAAGTAATGTTCTGATATTTACTTTGCAGATCAGATTCATACTTCCACACATCCCTATTGAATCTCTTGTTTATGATCCAGTAATAGTCTTGGTGTAGAGACCTGGCAACCAACAAAACAATAATATCCTTGCTTTTCAGTCTTTCCTTGGAATGTGTTCTCTTGTTTTCCTCTTTTCTTCTCCCCTGTATTGTGTGTCTCTGGAGGATGGAACTTTGAAACTGACCTCACTCAGTCCTTGTATCTGAATGTACATGGAATGCAGACAGTGACAGATTGCTACAGAAGGAGATAAGAATTTGCATTTCACTAACCATACCTCTTAACATTTAATTTTTGAGCTAATATTTCATCTTTAGCCAGATTTCAAAGTTCTTATAAATCCCCTGAGCTGAATCACAAAGAACGGCTTCTAGGTCTGAAAAATACATGCAGACAAAATGATGTTTGGCCAGTCCTTGGGGGAATCCACACAGGGTTGGATTTTTCCTGTCTCACTTACATGGCATAGATATCCCAGTACCTTCAGTTTTTTTTCTAACAGTGTTGCAGTGTTCATAACTATGGTTTCTTTATTCAT
Source organism: Lophiomys imhausi (assembly GCA_907164525.1). Lineage (NCBI taxonomy): Eukaryota > Metazoa > Chordata > Mammalia > Rodentia > Muridae > Lophiomys > Lophiomys imhausi. The sequence goes on from CAJQZJ010032121.1 coordinate 4,056,160, forward strand.
TCTAGGATTATTATGGGACTGGGCTTCAGAAAGACCTAAGGACTTACTTTACAAATGATCAAACCCTATTTAATCTCATTTATGGTGATAATAACTTTTCAAAGTATTCTGAAATAAGATGTTTATTAGGTAATTTTATAAATTACCTCAAAACTATGTAAATGACTCAAAAAAGAATAACAGATTTAGTTGTATAAAAGCATGCAATTCTAAAAATCTAATCACATATGTTTAAAATTTATCCTAAAAATTTTCTCTTGGAAGTCTGATTTAGAATATTTAGAAAAAAAAACAGTAATACAACATTATTGATGCTGTAAAGTTGATTAATACAGTGCAAAGAATAGATATCTCCACATTCTAAGTTAACTTTTTGTCTTGATTCTGGCATTTACCTCATGGTTTGTGGGAAATTCTATAGCTTACCTATGGCTGTGTTTGCTTATATGTCAAAAAGTGATATTGAATATCTCAACTGAGTTCACTTGTTTGTATTAAGAAAGAACTATGCGCAAAATAACCTCCAGAGTGCCATGGCGCTAGACAGCTTCTGAGCGAGTGATAACTTTTTAAAACCAGACTTTCTATCTTTCTGTGAAGTTAACAGCATCTCACTTTGGGGGAAATTGGATAAAACTCAAGTTTTCCATCCAGGGAATGCTTGATGTCATTTGGGGATTCCCCATCCAGCTGTCTCTCTTATGGTAAAGTCTTGCTGGCAAAGATAGCTCATGCCAGAACACAGTGTAGAATTTGTCAAATATTCATCATTTAAGTAAGGAGATGTCATTTCCTTGGTCTCTATGGAAAGACTTTGACATTTTTAGATCCTTTTTAACATAATGAAGTAAAGTTATTTTCTAGCCCTAGTCCTATTTTTAATTTTTAAAATGCCTTTGGAAGCCTTCTCCTTCTGCTGAGCATGTCGCTTCACTGGGAATGTGAGGGACTGAACAGGTGGTATCATGACTGTGGTTTCTGAATTCAGTGATAGATAGGAAAGCAAAAGCATGTGAATTTTCACAGAAAAGGTTTCTTTACATGATTACCATATGTGGACATGAACACAGATCTGTAAACAACAACCACTTCCAAGTGGTAATTGATAGAAAGCAGATGATATATGGATGTGTTTGTGTGCATACACCTTGGAGTTGAGATGTTGTATTGTATTTTAAAATTTTAAAAATAAACTAAAATCCTTACTATAGCCCTGGGAAGGGAGCTATATTATTGAGATTTATGGGTGTAGCATGTCTGCCATATCTAGAAGACACTACCTGACAATAGGTGTCTTGTCCTCTGGTTGTTATGATCTTTCTGTCCCCTCTTCTTCAATGTTCCCTGAATCATAATTGTAGTAGTTGTGTTGTAAATTTACCAGTTAAAGTTGGGACTATCACATTCACTTATTCTCTACATTTGTCTGGTTGTGGGTCTCTGGAGCAGAAAAGAGAATTTTTCAATAAATCCTATAGCAAAGACCTCTACCGATGCTATCTGACTAGACTCGGGTTATAGAGACACCACTACACCTCTTTCCCAATAAGGTTATAGCCCTGGTCACACCAGTAGCCATTCTGATGTGTATGGGAGAAGTCTCACCATGCATCACCACTAAGTGAAGAGCTACAAGCAACTAATGGCTGAAAAATTGAGAATACTTTTTCTCTAGGTCTAGACCTCCTGATAGACATTTCTGATACAAAGTGGTGCCCTGAACACATGTATACATGTATATAAGAGCAATACTAACTGATCTCAGTGAGTGTGTGTGTGAATGTGTAAAGCAATAATAATCATAGAAGGTATCAACTTAAGAGGGAGCAGGGGAACATGAGAAGATTGTGGAAGGTAGAGAGAGGGTAGAAATGAATTACATACAGTACTTATATATGGAATTTTCAAAATATATAAATACAAATGTGCTAAGTAGCACATATTAAGATTGGTAATGAGATGTTTAATACTCTTTTGCCATAAAGTGAAGGACTGAGATTATGACAGAGTGCTTGAGATTGTCTCACATATTTTGTGATCATAGTCATAAACATAGAGGACACTGTTACTAATATTTTCTTTTCTGTGAATAACCCAAATAAGTTGTTCTCTACTCTTTTTTAATATTTATTTTTTATGTATATGAGTTGTCTATCTGCATGCCAGAAGAGGACATTGATCATATCACATTGTGGATGGTTGTAAGCTACCATGTGGTTGCTGGGACTTGAACTCAGGACCTTTGGAAGAGCATCAACTAGTGCTCTTAACCTCTGAGCCATCTCTCCAGCCCCCTGTTCTCTACTCTAATAAACATTTACAGTGCTCAATTTTCCAGGATTTTCCATGCATAAAAGGCCTTGTTAAAGTTTGAGATTTTCTGTGTGATTTTGTTGTTGTTGTTGCTTTCATTAGAAACACATGTGACTAGAAGTACTGTTTCTCATTGTGCTGGATATGTCTACATGAAATCCAGTTGTACTAGAACATTTTAGAATATTTGTATAACTACCACCTTATGGAATTTCTCATACGTAAACTTCTGCATAAGCCATTCTCTGGTAGTTTGTTTAATAACATCAGCTAGATTTTGCATCATAAGGAAATAATTCCCTTTCCTGAGGTTAGTCCGTTTACAGACAAGGGTCACTCCTCTGCTTAACTGTTGGAGTGATAAGAGGAGAAAGAAAACACAAAACAAAAAGACAAAACTGTGTTTTTTAAGGAAAGGGAATGAATCTAAACTTGGAATGTGAGATTACGATATCCATGTTTTGTTAGAATGACTGTGTCATTTGCCTTACAGAAGCTTTTCAGTTTCATGAGGTCCCATTTATTGATTGTTGGTCTTAGATCCTCAGCTCTTCATGTTCTGTTCAGGAAGTTGTCACTTGTGCCAATGAATTCAAGGGTTTTCCCCACTTTCTCTTTTAGTAGATTTAGTGTGTCCGGCCTACAGATTGGGAAAAAATCTTCACCAACCCCACATCTGACAGAGGGCTAATATCCATAATTTACAAAGAACTCAAGAAATTAAATGCCACAAAACCAAATAATCCAAACAAAAAATGGGGAAAAGAGCTAAACAGAGAATTCACAAAGGAGGAATTCCTAAAGACTGAGAGACACTTGAAGAACAGCTCAGCATTCTTATTCATCATTCATCGGAAAAATACAACTCAAGACGACTCTGAGATTCTATCTCACACCTGTCAGAATGGCTAAGATCAAAAGCTCAAATGACAGCACATGTTGGCGAGGGTGTGGAGAACAGAGAATCCTTCTCCATTTCTGGTGGGAGTTCAGGCTTGTGCAACCACTATGGAGGTCAGTCTGGCGATATCTTAGAAAACTTGGAATAGCTTTACCTCAAGACCCAGCCATACCACTTCTGGGTATACATCCAAATGACTCCTCACCAAATCACAAGGAAGTTTCCTCATCTATGTTCATAGCAGCCTTATTTGTAATAGCTAGAAACTGGAAACAACCCAGATGTCCCTCAACCGAAGAATGGATTAAAAAACTGTGGTACATCTACACAATGGAATACTAGTCAGCTATCAGAAACAACAAAATCATGCAATTTGCAGCCAAATGGATGGAACTAGAGAAGCTCATCCTGAGTGAGCTAACCCAGACCCAGAAGGATGCACATGGCATCTATTCACTTATACTCAGATTTTAGCCATATAGTACAGGATAATTATACTATAACCAAGGCACCAAAGGGAACATGAACATAGACTTTTTTTCCTGTCAGTGAGACACTTTGCCCTAGTGGTGCTGCCTTGTAGGCCCCCAGTGAATGAGGAGGCTCTTGGCCCTCATATGACTGCTGAATTGGGGCAGGGGACACTCCACTCTAGAGGAGTGGGATGCCAGGTTAGGGGGTAGAGGGTGGGAAGGCAGGACTGGGAGGGGTGGAACGAGTACATTATGATGGAGATGTAACCTGAAGTAATAAATTAAAAAAAAAAGATATATATGTTGAGAGAGAAGTGATGAGACAATGAAGAAACAGAAATGGCCCCTGAGAAATCTTCTGATACTACTCAGACAAATTATAATTTTCTGCACATTGACCTGCTTACGAGGGTGGTGCAATTTGGCCTAATTCCCACTGAACTGGCAGGACACAAAGTTGTTTCTCTGTCCCATTGCTTCCTACCTGTATTCTCCAACCTGTCAACTGAAATCCATTTTCCATTCTGGTCCAGATTCTAACTCCAGACTTTCAAAGAATAAATTATTGCCCAAATTCAAGTCCACAAAAAATAAATCACCAAGGTTGCTGTGATTTTTATTTCAATTAAGTTTTTTTGCAAAAAATAAAATTGTCAAAAAAGGGAATTACCCATAGTCCTTAGGTCACCTTTTATTGCTTTCTGTACACACATATGCTCATTATAAGGTAGCATGTGCATTATGGATTATGGAATCTTCCAATTTCATGAGAAAAAAATCATGTAAGAGGAAAATATTTTAAAATAAAACATTGTTTCATAATTATTATAATATTAATTTTATCCTATATATGTTAAAATACCAAATGCATAAATAGGCTAAAAGATGATAACAGACTATTACATAGGAAAAGAAAAACATATGTGTATGTGTATATATATATATGTATATGCATATTTAAAATAAAACAAATCCTATATTTTATAACATTTGCCATTTTCCTTATGACTTGCAATAATAAAGTTATTTTCCATATTCTTATTCTTCAATTCTTTATATTTCTTTTGATGATTTTACATCACTATATTTACCCCAGTTTTGGTAAATAACAAGGTTTTACCCTATTGTATATTTGCAATAACTGTAATATAACTAATACTAATTGACAGTTCTAAAGCGAAATCTCCAGACTTCCAAATTAATTCCTTAGTTCAACTGCCTAGAAATTAAACTGTAATTTATAATATATGCATGTCTAAGATAGTTATCACATAATTTTAAATTTTCATGACCAGCTTTTGCTGAGTTAATCCTAAATAACACAAGTTATACCTACTTGCTGAGTGTTATTGCGTGTTTACCTCTAACATTGTGAATTTATTTTAATTTGCATTTAATAAAAGTATGTGCATATATTTTAGTAAATTCTGTTTTAAAACATAATATTCCTTATCTCATTTTACACACACATGTTTAACATATATATATATATATATATATATATATAGTGAATTAGGATCAGACAATAGATAAAATTTAATGGAAAAAGTAAATTCTCTAGTATAAATGTATTATTTCAGTTTACTTTCTGATGTAGCAATGTTAGGGTATTTTCCAGAAGATTTGAAAAGCTGACAATATTTCCAGATGTTTACGAGGTGTCCAACTTGTTCCTTTCCTAATTAGTGACTCACATAGTCTTTTTAAAATAAAATTCATATTTGTTCATAACTTTGCAATAATATAAATATGTATCTGAGAGTTGCAGGGAAAAACCTATTTTTCAAAACTACCCTTGATCTATGGATATTACACTTGTTACTTTGACCAGTAAAAGAAATTAATGGCATTTATGCTATTGATTAAGTTGTATTTGATCATTAGTGGCATGAGTTATGTCTTGTTTTAATCAGTAAGCATCTGCATAAGGTCATACTTATTTTTCTTGTTCCTTTTAAAGTCTTTAATCTTTCTGAGGTTAATTATTCCACACAGTGTGAAGAGAATTATTTTCCTAGCTACTTTTTCTATATCTAGATCAGCAGTTCTTAAACTATGAGTCATAATCCCTCTGGGAGTCAAATGATCCTTTCATGGGAGTCTCAGGTAAGATATCCTGAATATCAGATATTTACATTATGATTCATAACAGTATCAAATTATACTTATGCCATAGAAAGATAATTTTATGACTGCAGATAACCACAAAATGAGAAACTGGATTAAAAGGTCACAGCATTAGGAGGGTAAGAACCACTGCTGTAAATCATTCTTAGAGTAGTCTGCAGATTCACTTTGATTTCTGTTTTCATCATTCATCCATATATCTACCCATTTGTCTATTTATCAAACACTGGAACTTGGAGACCTTTTCAAGTTACAATATATAGAACAACACAATGGCAATGCTGAATAAGTTAAATTTCTTTTCATGCACTTAAATTTGCTAAGGTCTTTTAGTGTCAAGTTTATAAGTATTTTTAAATATATAGAAGAGTCGCTGTCTACATATATGAATTGATGTATGCATAGGTACAAGAACATTATTATGCACAGGTATTTGTTGAAAGTCTGTACAACTCTATATGGTGGTGAGTTTCTTTGATAGCACCAAATGGAAGACTAAGGTAGGAGGAATATGAGCCTGAGCCTACTCTATAATACATAAGAAGACCCTGTCACAAAGCAGAACAAAACAGATACTTACTTTTCTGTTTGAACTTTTGAAAGAGTGACTACAGAAATGCTATTAAAAGGGGCTATTTGATCTCTATTGTAATAGATTAGTGAAAGACATATTAGTATGCTCATAGTTGGTTTTATAGCTACAGATGATTACACATAAGAATAGTTACAGATGCTTGCATGTGCACCACTCATATACTTGTTTTCTTGCTCTGTTAGTCACAGTCAAGAGGAATTTAAGGAAAATATAACTCTAGTTATAAAATTGACATCTGGATGAATGTTTGAGCATTAAAACAATATTAGGCATCTAAGAAAAGAGTATCAATACCATGAGGATTTCTTTCATAAAACATAAATATTAATCTTGCCAAATTCATAATGACAATGTTAGATGTTGATAACAAAGGAAGATACTTATAAGGGCTTAACAGTTTAGTGTGCAATTATTTTGTAAGTCCAAAACAGTTCTAAAAATTCATATCCATTAGTTATCTGATAACAAATAGTCAATTCTGAAAACATACATACAGACATTATATAAACTGAACATGTTACATTTAAGATGAAATGTTACACTATTAAATATAATCAAATACTATTTCATGAGAGTAACAAAGACAACAATGGATATGTCAAAGTGAATAGAGAAAGGCTACAAGGCCTCAATCCTACAAAAAGAACAATAGGCAACTAAGAAATGCTAAGAGTGGAAGAAATTGTCTTCCCCATGGAAGAGCAAGCCAATTGGTTATTCAATACCAAATGGTCAGTTATAAAAACATACATACAAGCAATATTCTATGAACTGGCAGGTATGTTTATATAACAGTAAGTAATGAAAAAAACAGTCCATGAATTTGAAAACAAACAAGGAAAAATATATGGGAGGGCTTAGAGGGAGGAAAGAAAAGAGGGGGAATGATACAACCATATTGCAATCTTAAAAATAGAAGAAATATATTTTTATGAGACCCAACATTTCCAAATCAACCCTCCACTGGGGATTCCAAACAGTAGCGTAAGAAGTGTTTGTTTTATTATGTATTTTTAAAACAGCCTTTTTTTCCACTGTTCTCATGGGTTAAGGACAGATCCCACTCCAGAACCAACTTAGATGAAATATGCTTTATATTTTAAGTGAATTGATTACCAATGTCCAACTCTGAGTGACCAAAGTGATTATTTTTATACGATGTTACACATTTTCTTATATAATAAGCAGATGTAGTATTATTTTCAAGAAATATTATCTTTCTTGTTTCTCATAACTACAACTTATTGATGCCCTATTGAATGATTCCAGGGAGGTTTAGAATCTATGAAATTCAAACCCTGGTCTGCAACTGGAGACTAAAGTCAAGCTCATGTGCTCATCCACTTGTAGTGACTGTTTCCTTGGCTTACTATGAGATTAACTGATCTCCTGTGTAGAGCTTAGAAAGTTTATTTAGTGCCTTTTGACAACCACATTCCAAATTGCAGTTTAAAAGGACCCTCTCTGATTGAGTAGACCTTTCCTATATGTCTACAATATACTGGGTCCTGAGATACCAAAGAACACAAGTTTCAAAGCAAAAGGTATGTTTATATTTTGATTAATTAATTTGCTGTTTTACCTTTTATTGAAAATAGATTTTTCTCATATAACATATCCTGATTAAGGTTTCCCTTCCCTCTCCTTCTCCCAATTCCTTATCACTGTCCCTCCTATCCAGACCCACTCCCTTTCTGTCTCTTATTAGAAACAAGTAGGCTTCAAAGGAATAACAATAAAATAAAACAAAACAAAACAAAAATTAACACTTCAGAAGGATAAAACAAACAGAAGGAAAAGAGTCAAAGAAAATACACAAAAGTTACAAAAGAGAACCACTTATCTGTGTACTTAGGAATTCCATACTGTTTTCTTTATAAAATACGTCTTTTAATTTTAAATTTTATTGTGTCAAAATATGTTTGATGTCTGCATATGTGCATACAGACCCATTCACCTGTGTTTATCAACATGCAACCAGAGGTCACTATCCAGTGTCTTTATTGTTCTCTATTTGTCTTTGAGTCAGAATTTCTCACTGAACCTAGACCTCACTTTTTCAGCCAAACTAACTGGTCATCAGTCCTCTGGTATTTGCCTCTCTCTGGCCTCTCTCCCCTGAGCCAGGGTACATGCCACTGTATCCAACTTTCCCATGGGTGTTTGAGACCTGATTTCAGGTCAAACATTTTACTGAATGAACTATTCCCATAAGCATCCCAAATGCATGTTGTTTGTTTGTTTGTGGTTTTATTTCCTCGATAATGAGTCTCTACTCATTCAGCAACTGAAAACTACAGGTATATATCATCTCATGATTATAGTAGCTGAGAATTTCACACCAAGATACACATTCGAGCGTCCTACAATAAAGAATCTCATACGACATTCACTTTACACTGCTGTAGAAATCTTATCAAATGTCATATTAATTGTGCTTTATACTGTGTTTAATTTGGAGAGTGTCACATTTTCACATATGTAATTTCATCACGTGGGTTTTTACAGGGAAAGATTCAAGCTTTGTGCATGTTCAGGCTGCCTGCAGATTTTCTTTCCTTGGTTCTGTGAGGCTGTGTCTGTTGATGAGAAGAACTTTGTGCCCTAGAAGTACTAGAATTCTCCACCATTGTTGATTCTTCAAGGTTTAACAGATGTTTCCCTTGTCTCAGTCTACTTAGATGAAGTTCTCTGTATTAAAACATAAACCAAGAAATGACATTTCATGGCTGTTGCTCTATCCATTTGCCTAGAAGTAATTCACAAGATCCATCTGCACTGTAAGTGAAAGGGGTCATGCAATTGTGGTACTCATCAAATCACCATCCAGTGCACCCAAAACAGAAGACAGAATACATTTCTACTTGAAGTTGTTTAAAACCAAAGACACTTTCTCCTTTATTCTTCATTATGTTCAATTGCTCCCCCCATTTATCTACTTTATTATTCTGAAAGTTTTCATGCTGTGCTGTACTCCATAGTCTGCTCTTAGGGGATTTGCATGACAATAACATTCTATTTTGAGGATTTTTATTATTTTATTGAAAACATTTGCTTCAAGATCAAGCCGCACAAAGCCTAAAAGTGGCATTGCTCTAATTTGGTCCCATAAATAAACTTCACTTATCATTAAGTGTATTTGAAAGTCATCCTGAAGGACATTTTGATTTCATTGGCTGGCTTGAAGTTAAAGAATAACCAAAGCTTAGAAGAAAACACCTTTCAACTGGACTATCTGTCTATGAATTTATTTTAATTATTTGAATGCTGATTAAAGTACTTCCAGCAATATTCACTTTTCTTAACTCTACAAGGCTTATTTTAATGCCATGTTAATTATATTTTATACTAGATATTATTTCTTTTGTGTCTCCTTTGTCATATGTGATTTCATTGTATGTAGGAATCTATTGGAAATTTCAATGGGTTTGTGGCTCAGGCACTGAGAAAATGAAGAACAATACATTTATTCTAGGATAATTTAAGATCTTGAACATTTTTTTTAGAATTGTAGCAGATAGTAATGCTCCCCTCTGGAACAGTCTCTGGTCTAACTAACATCAATACTTAATTCAAGTTCACTTACCATGTTTTCCCACAGATAGAAGGATTGAGTTCATAGAGAACTAGAATTTTAACTAATATTCATTTCCTTCAATAAATGTGGAATAACATACCCTCCCTCTCATTTATGTTCTCATCTAAAATATAAAAATAACAGTGCTATCCATGTGGTAGTTATTAATTTATTGTGATAAAATAAACACAAAATACTAACTTAGAAATGATGTACAATAACTCAAAGCCCGAGAGTTAATTTTGTTTTTGTTGTAGTCATTCTAAAGACCACAAAGGAGCAATATTAAGACCATTCATTGGGTAGCACTAGAAGCAAATTGTGAATGGCATTGCTACTGTTGGTAATGAAGCATAAGACCTTGGTTGCAACAACAGGAATCTATCTGAGAGAAATGGAGAGAGGGGAAAGAATAGAGAAGAGAGTGGTGAGGGATATGGGCAACATAATGGCTTGGATAATCTTAAATCCCAGGAGTGACTCAAGTCTGAATTGTTGAGATATTCTGAATGTTCTTCTTCAAGAATAGTCAATGGATTTTGATGGGGCATCTCATTGGCACAAAAAGAAAATATAGTGGGAGAGAAGATAGAGAAGTGTCTTTTCTTCCTCAGCTTTGTTTAGACCACACTACACATAGCTACTCTCTTTCTGATAAACAGATGTTTATAATATTTTATGTTTGCAGACATCAGGGATCAGCAATCTCTTATCTTCTACTTGAACTCTTCTTCCGTATAGAGGAAATTAACTTCCCAAATTGATTTAATTAATTTCAAAATAATAACATTCAACATCACACTAGAAGAGAATTAAACAAAATGTTACAGACAAGACCTGAAAAGAGTTAAAGACTAAAATAGATTTGCATGGAGATGGTTATTGTTGGGTGGTATCTACCTCAAAAGGAAACAAAGCCACAGACTGCTAGGCTTCCAATAATCTGCTGTGTGTTTCTCGGTATTTTATTTTGTTTTATTTTCACATTGCCACACATGTCCAGAGATTAAAGAGAAAAGGGTTATTTTGACCCCTTCTTTCAGCCCAGGGCTCAATGCATTACTTTTAGGAATGATGGCAAGGTAGGAACATGGGAGAAGAACATGGCACTAGAAAGCGTGGAAAGTAGGAGAAAGAGGGCATGTGCAGTCTTGGGGATCTACCATCAAATGCAGGCCACCAGTGACCTGATTCTAAGTCACCTCTTTATGATTGCTTTATGTTTAATTATGTTTCTGTGTATGTGCAATTAGGTCAAAGTCCCTTGAGTTCTCATGATCTAGATTTTAGATCTCTTCATCAGTGCTCAGCTCTGGGTGAAGTTTCATTTTTTATTAACCGAGAAGAATCTGATGGAAATTTGATTCTTTTCTTGCAATTGTCTAGCATTCCTCTGAGGTCAATGAAACACACTTTGAAGTGACATATACTTAGACATACATAGATTAGAAGTTGGATATGGGCCAGTGGCTTAAAGATGGTCCCAAAGGCGTTTGTTTGTATAAGAATGTTTTTTTTTATGTTGTTGTTTTTTTCCCTGAGTAGCATTTGTGAAGTGACAATGATCTGGAAAGACTTAAAATCTGATGTGTTAAGGCTTGTTTTTTTTTTCTACCGACAACATTAAGCATGCCTCAGGGAAGAAATAATGGAGCGAACCAGGGTTGCAAATGTGGAGGTAATTTTGAGAAGCAGCTATTGCATTAAAAGCCTTTCAGTATATTTATGAATCTGTGGGCAGAGAGTGAATAGTGACATAGGCTGTTACCACCTCAATTGAACCGAGACAAAGAAGTCACACCCACCCATCCATCCCCTTACTCAAAACAACAATCAAAAGCTACCCATACAATATGCTAAGACTTGAATCTATAATGTGCGTGCGTGTGTGTATGTGAGTGTGTGTGTGTGTGTGTGTGTGTGTGTGTGCGCGCGCGCGCGCGCGATGGTATGAGGATAAGAGACATCTGTAGAAAGAGAGAAGAATTCTGTTGCACATAACTATCAAAGAGTTATCAGTCACACACCCACTTCAGGAAATGGGATTTGAAGAGGAGATTCCAGAGTTGTGGAGGTTTATTGTTGCCCATCTGAAACATATACAAAACTTGCTAGAATAAACAATTCCCAGTCAAACAATGTTCTCTTCATGAGAGGTGAGCAAAATTTTATATTGTTTTCTGTTGCTATAGGAGAATACCCTGAGGAGTGGTCATGTACAAAGAAGAGAAATTGATTTGGGCTTTGAACTATAGGCTGTGAGGTCCAAGGCTCAGGAGCCATGTATCATGATGGCCTGCTGGATGGGGCAAGCAAGTTGTACAGAGGAGACGATGCAAGTGTCTGTTTTGCTTTAGAACAACCCTATTCTCGGAATAAGGTGTCCGTTCCCCCCACAGTAGGAACGTACACAAGACATCAGACCAATTCCATAAGAAACACATTATTCTTCCAAAGAAATGACCACATTTAAAGAATCCATCTCCCACCATCATCCCAAGTAAAATTCAACTTGAGTTTCAGAAGGAACAAATAACATTCAAACAATTTCAGGAATTTAAATACAATTTTCATGTAATTTTGTTAAAAATATCAGTATCTCTGACATATGAACCTATGGCATTCTCAAATATTTCTATCTGAAATCATCTATAAAAAATCCAATATATATGTATGTGTGTTTGCATACGTGTACATATAAAAGTATATGTGCAGGTGTGTATGAGTGTGTGAGTGATTGTGTGTATGTGTTCATTAGTCACTTTCAAAGTATGTAATTAGGTTGGCATGAAGTTCTATGATGATGATCATAGAAATTGGTTAACATACGCAAATGCATGGGTTCCATCATCAGCACTGCAGGAACACATAACTAAGGCAGTCTGTGAGTTTGTATTTGTGTAAAAGCAAATTATGAAGACAACCACAAGGAGCATAAGAGTTTACATAAACTGATTTATTACATGGAAGGTACCAATTGAAGAACTTTGCACACACTGAATTATTTAGTTTTGCAGCATCCCAGTGAAATAGATAAAAGCTTCCTTTTGACATACTCATGGGGATACTAAGAGAGTAAACGTTTAGTCATTATTAAAGTCCCCAAACGAGGAAGAGATTTGGGTAGTTTTAATCTAGACACACCGATCTGGATATTCCCATTAATTCCAACCCTTCAGTAGGTAGATGTTTTAAGAGCATTTGTCAGCACTCAGTTCAAATTGGGCTTGTTACTAGTGCCTGTGCTAAAAGAACCACCCTTCCTGTCTATAGGGGCTACTGTACTTTACACTGAGAAGTTAGTAGAGGACAGATGAGTAGAATGTTAGAATTAGTGATTGAAAGTGAGGAACATGTTTAAGAGATGCAGTTTTATGATGCAGATACATCTGAGAGGCCTTTGGCTCATGATTTTGACAATGGAAAGGAGTTTAACAGGCAGAGAGACCCATGTGTGCACCTCCACTGGTACCGATCTCCTCTGTAACACGCATGTCCTTCATATGTGGATTGACCGTCTGTGAACAATTTTTCTGAAATGAAATCATATATAAAATCAAATCTGCAGGGTGGCCCTGGAATGACCAAGATGTAGATGAAATTTGCTAGATTGGATTAATATTTTAATGATGGAAATTAGGATATGATAAAAACATTAAGAGATACTTTGAGGATGAGGCTAGGTGTTGAAATGCTAACACTTTGTATCTAACAGTTGTTAGATTGAAATGCTAACACTTGGTATCTAACAATGGAAGGAGACATTTTACAAATGGGGAAAATATTTTTTCAGACCATCTGCTTGTCATCAGTGTAAGTCAGTCACCATCTTCTAGATGTTGAGAGGGAGAGGAGGAGATGCTCTTATGGTTTATAATGAATGGCTTCTCAATGTTTAGGAAATTGAAATATTCAAGGAAATGTGTGGTGCCTCACCAGATTGCTTTGACTAATTTCATCAAGTGAGTCAACAGTTGCCTTTACTGGCAAGATGGTGGGTACACACCTGGTAAGGAACACAGCTCTTATTCTACACTAAGCTCTGCTAAGAGGAACCCAGTGCTTTTTAAAATATCCCTTTCACAATCATCCTGAGATGCTCACAAATTAGGGGTACTTATGGACTATAGACAGGAATGGTTGGCTGAACTTGGAATACAGACACATTTTTCTTTTTATTTTCAAAATCACATGAAGAGTGACATTAAAAGGTCTTTGTGTTGAATAAATATAAAGCTATTACCAAATCTAGTTTTGGACTATTCTTTGGAAAGGACTTTTTTATTTTAACTTCAAAAACTGATTATATATCCTTAAAATAGAGAGCAGAATGTGTATGTGTCCTAGTTTTGAATTCCAAGAAACTTTATAATTGAACTTACAACATTATATTTTGAAGAGAGAAAGCCCAATTTATTTAATCTGCTTATTTCAGCTTTTCAAGATAAGGTCGTGAGAAGGCTCAAAAGTATCCTTGATTAGTGGCAGGTTCTGATGAATGGGCATTTGGGTTAATTACCATCTTTGCCGTGATTAAATATCACTGGCTAATCCTCTGGTAGCATGATAGGAAGAAATAATGATGAAATTGTGGAGAAGTTTAGGGAGATGGCTTTAGAAAGGTCTTTGACTCATATAAGTTATGGATATATATATATACAGTATCAGATTTTATCAGCTATTATGACTTATGTCAGGGTTTCATAAGCTTCATATCTTTGTCAGGCTGGGCAGACAGAATAAAAACAATAAAAATCTCTTATAGTTATTTTGAAAGACCACAAGGCCATTTTGTAATTATATTCACTATGAGTAATATTGCAATGAGCAATTATATACCTGCTATAAGGAATATAGCAATGGGCCATTTCATGAAAGTTTATTTACATAAAACAAGGTGGTGTCCAATAAAGGACAGCTTACAGAACCCTGCTCTAGTCTGGCCTCCTAGGTTTTTGTGATGTGATTCTCAGTTTGAAACAGAGCCCGGACCTTCCTCAGATTAACATTCATCTCTAAAATTTTCTTTCTTCCTTCTGCTTGCAGATCCCAGCTGTCCTCAAGTTACCTTATCTATGTCTCTGAAGGATACCTTCAGAAGCTAGGCTCTAGAGGAGGGGAAGACATTTTCAGTTTGAGGAAAATTGCAGAATAGTCTCAAAATATATTGCTTGTTTAGCCGGTTCTCTAAAAACTGATGAGGGGGCAAGAATCATAGGGACTAACTAAGGCTTCATGTTTCTCTCAGATTCATTGTCCCTTTCCTCAATGTACACATAATTTCTGCCCTGCTCAAATCTTACATAGAGTATCTTACACTATACCAAGTGATCTGTCTGTAAGTTTTGACCATGTCCTCAGTTTCTTTCTACTGCAACCATCCCAGGGTGCAAGAGTAAAACACACTGTCATTTTATCATTTAATTCTCCATATCCTGCTAGAGATAAGGTTCAATGGTAGCAGATAGCCATGTTCCCCGTGGATTCCCATGCAACATGCATTAATAAGGAATAGCAAGTGCCTTTTAGGCTTTCTTTCTTTCTCCCACCTCTCTCCCTCTCTTCTTCCCTTTTCTGTCTCTCTTTGTCTGTCTTTCTCTCTCTCTCTCTCTCTCTCTCTCTCTCTCTCTCTCTCTCTCCCTCTCCTGTGTGTGTGTGTATGTGTATGTGTGTGCTCATGTGGTGCTCCTTTGATTTCATTCTGTTTTAGCAAATCTCTGTAATAGGGGCTTGAAACCTATGTGCTCTGGTAGTGAGCATTCTGTAACGAGTGATTGTCAACATATGAAAGTAGGTAGGAGTTCTGCTGGAGAGGGGCTCAGAACCTAAGCAACGTCATCTTTTCCATTCCTCCTGGTTATGTTGAGATGTAGTGGAAATTCCATGAATTTAAGGCAGACGTCATACAGAGCAATGCATGGGAAAGGTGAGTGAATTATGAAGGAATGTGAAGAATACAAAGTATACCACACCTATCCAGCTGGAAGTGGAGTGACCTGGAAATCCCAAGGGGTACAAGACTTTCCTGCAGAGGACAGTTCCTCTTAGTGTCCAGCTAGTTAGGGCCATGTAGGCAGGGAAGTCCTACATCAACACAGCTTGTATTACCTTTAACTATATTGATACATTAATATTTATGTTTCTTTTTCTGTTTTTTTTTTTTTACATCTACATCCTTCTTGTTTTAAAATGCACCAAATAAGCATGTCTATTGGGAGAAATTCAATCTACTAATTCACAACCTGTGGCCTCTAAAATAGGTTTCATATTTATAAACTGTTTAGTTATTCAAAATATAAAACTTGGAAGCAGGTAAGTCGACAGCCTAGCTCTGCCAAGACAAGGTAGGCAAGTCCTTCATAATTCCTGCTCTACAATCAATGTCTGTCAGAGAAATGGGGCCAAACGGCTAAAGATTGATGCTGTAATGTATGGAGAGAAAATGGGAACTGTCCAGGCAGCCACTGGTATGTTATTGTAGAAGCTGCGGGCCCTGCACTTCCTATATAATCATATATATTTATCCCTCTCAGGTCTCTGAGGTGGTTGAAGAATAGATAACTAGAGTCTCATAGTTAAATTTTGAGTTGTTTAGGAACTGAGAGGGTGTTCTGGATCTAAGAAGATGTTTTTAAAATTGTGAGGCAAGTTAGTATGAAAGCTGAGTTAGATATAGAACTTTAAACTCATGGAGATGGTTAGATAGTAGAATGTTAAAGTGAGGTGCCAAAAACATATGGACTAGACATTGGGAATGTATGCTAAGCCATATAACTCTCAAAAAAATAAATAAAATGAATTATCAGTAAAGACAAAAATGAAGGGATTGTGTGGCTAATAAGATATGGTTAAATATTGCTTTATCTAGACAATCCTGCTAGTTGGGACTTTATCCCCTCACTCATACCTCAATTTTGAAATACTTTTGAAATACTTGTAAAGGATTTAATTTCTCTCTCTCTCTCTCTCTCTCTCTCTCTCTCTCTCTGTGTGTGTGTGTGTGTGTGTGTGTGTGTGTGTGTGTGTGTGTTCTATACCTATGGAGGTCAGAGAACAACTTGTGGGAGTTTGGTTTGTTTTCTCTTTTTAACTTGTATATTATTGGGAGCGAGCTCACCAATCCCCTCCTATTTTTTCCCCTTAACTTTAAAAGGAAGATTTCAGTTGGTGTCCTAATTATTTATACATTTCTTCACTCTCTCCCATGAAGGCCACTATTTCTAAGCCCAGGACTTAGCTTATAAGTAAGCAACCAGTATAGTATTGAATTAATTAAATAAAGTTTTGTTTGTCCAAAGTTTGCTTTAAAATTAACACCATCTTGTTTGAGGTTAAGTTTGAGACTGTTTAGTATACAATGTATTACATGACTTTATTTTATAGACAGTGTTTAATTTTTATCACTATGTTGAATGGTGTCTGCATGGACTATTATAAGAGGAGTCATTATTCTCCATCATCATTATCACCACCACTATCATAATCATCATCACCATCGTTCCTCTTGCTCATCTTCATCATAGTTAGTGCTCATATTGCTTTATATGGTGCTTGAGCATTTTGTACATCTGGATTTAATATTTAATATTGCCATTTCTCATTATCCATAGAGGAACCTATATTTAAAGTTTAAGTTGTGAATTATTTCAAAGTATGATATAACAAAACAAGACAGTGTCAGGATTGAAGGTATAGCTGAGGTAGTAAAGTGCTTGATGAATATGCAGCAGCTCTGCTTTCCATCCTAGCACTACATGGACCAGGAGTAGTGGTACATCACTGAGTTCAGGTAAAGGATAAAAAATTAGAAGTTTGAAGGCATCGTCAGCTATATACTGAGAGGAGGCCAAACTAGAATATCCAGCTTACAAAAATGAGCATTTTTATAGATTAAATGAATTCACTTAAAGATCATCAATTACCTACCACATGATGACTGTTGAGCTAGTTTCCAGGTGCTCATGCACCTTGCATGAGCTAGTGTGTTGTGAAGTAGAGAGCAGAGATTGACTGTGAATTTCTAAAATGGTTCCAATCTTCTATCAGCCTGAAAAATGGGGACTGGTGTCTGGTGGGTACTCCTGGTTTGCCAACATAGACATGTGGGTTTTCTAAGCAGCTTTCCAGGGCATTACTCCAGGTTTCTATTTATGCACAGGTGTATGTGTTGGTTGGTTGAACAAACACTACATGTTCTGCCAAATTTCTGCGAGCTTCACAGCAATCCTGGCATGAAAAGACAGTATCAACACCCAATTCTCCTACATCCCATGCTGACTAGGTGCATTGTACACATGGAGTGTGCTGGTTTGAGTGAGAATGGACCCCATAGGCTAATGTATCTGAATAATTGGTGAGCAGTTTGGCAAGGAATAGGAGGTGTGGCTTTGTTGGTGGAGAGGTGTCACTGGGGATGTGATTTTAGATTTCAAAACACACACCATTCCCATTTAGCTCTCTCTACCTCGTGCCTATGGATCAGATGTAATGCTTCACTCTCATGCCTGCTGGTGCCATGCTCCCTACCTTGATGTTATAGACTCTAACCTTCTGGAATTGTGAACCCTGAATTAAATACTTTCTTTTATGAGTTTCCTTGGTCATTGTGCCTTATCACAGCAATTGAAAAGTAACTAAGGCATTGATACTTTTAATAGTTTTGATATAGCAAGATGGAAACATTTTCTTTCTCAGCAAAGTGAGCAACCATTGGTTCCTACAACTAATTCATTAATCTACAGACCACCTTTTCTGTCATCTTCTTGCCTGAATCCTTGCATGATTTGTCATAGCATTTGGGCAAAAGTCAATCAACATGTCAACTTGTATAATGGTTGTCTTACTGGCTAGAGCTAAATGCTCCAGAGAAAGTGTGCATGCCATTTATTTTCCATGATGCAAAGAGCTCATAGTTTAGAGTCTGTGATAGTTAGCTCTAACTGTCAACTTTATACAATCTAGATTCATCTGAGAAGAAAGTCTTGATGATAGATTGTCTAGATCTAGAGATTATTGGCCTGTGGGAATGACTTGGTGGACTGTCTTGGTTGCCTTAATTTATGTGAGAAGACACTTCCATTGTGGGTGGCACCATTCTCCTGGTTTGGGTCTTTGACTATGTAAGTGTAGAGGTGGGTAATGAGCAGCAGTAACTATACATGAATTTATTCTCTCTTTGCTCTTGTTTGTGGATGTGTCTCACTGCTTCAAGTTTTTGTTTTGACTTCCTTGTAGCAATAAACTTTAACCTAGAATTGGGACCTAAAATAACCCTTTTTGCCCCAAATTGCATTTTGTGAGGATATTTTATCACAGCAACAGAAGTGAAATTAGAACAGAACTTCCTACAAGGTATGCACCTCAAATTAGACGACCATGGTTAAGTGTGGTTTGGAAAACAAACAAAAGACTGTTTCATGGGATACAATTATATTCATCATGGTTATTTTCATAACTAAAATAAGGAGCTTTGCTGTGGCTCATGTAAGACCTATTACATTGCAATGTGTCCACAATGGGGTCTTGTCTCATTTCACCTCAGCTGTCATTCAGAAGACAGATAGCACCTCAATAGCTATGAGATCTATGTACTGCTTCAGCTGACTAAGAACACCTGCCTGTGCCCTGTTGACAAGTTCATACAGACCTAATTCCCTCTGAAGACTTAGGCTCGTGTTGGGTATTGCCTATTTGAGCCTTGTGGGCCTGAATGAAATATGAATGCATCTAAGAAAGCTCCTGGTAGACATTGCTATGCAAACAATACCAAAATTGATCTGTAGATTTTATGCAGTTTTTAAAGTCTCAGCAAGATTTAATTGGATAAAAGTTGCAAAGCTATTCCTAGTTTTCTAAGATATCTCCAGACTGAACTCCATAGTGGTTGCACAAGCCTGCACTCCCATCAGCAATGGAGGAGGGTTCCCCTTTCTCCACACTGCTGTCATTTGAGCTTTTGATCTTAGCCACTCTGACAGGGTGAGATGGAATTTCAGAGTCATCTTGAGGTCTTGAGTTGCATTTCTCCAATGATTAAGGATGTTGAGCATTTCGTCAAGTGTCCCTCAGCCATTAGGGATTCCTCCTTTGTGAATTTTCTGTTTAGCTCTGTCCCCCATTTTTTGATTGGATTATTTGGTTCCTTGGCATTTAATTTCTTGAGGACTTTGTAGATTTTGGATATTAGCCCTCTGTCAGATGTGGGGTTGGTGAAGATTTTTTCTCAATTTGTAAGCTGCAGTTTTTTTTTTTTTTTTTGAATGACAGTGTCTTTTGCCTTACAGAAGCTTTTCAGCTTCGTGCTCAGGACCCAGCCATACCAATTCTGGGTATACATCCAAATGATTCCTCTCCGAATCACAAGGAAGTTTCCTCATCTATGTTCATAGCAGCCTTATTTGTAATAGCTAGAAACTGGAAACAACCCAGATGTCCCTCAACTGAAGAATGGATTTAAAAACTGTGGTACATAAACACGATGGAATACTACTCAGCTATCAGAAATGACAAAATCATTCAATTTGCAGCCAAATGAGAGGAACTAGAGAAGTTCATCATGAGTGAGCTAACCCAGACTCAGAAGGATGCACATGGCATCTATTCACTTATAGTTGGATCTTAGCCATATAGTACAGGATAAGTATACTACAACCAATGCCCCAAAGGGAACAGGATCATAGACTTTGTTTCCTGTCAGTGAGACACTTTGCCCTAGTGGTGCTGCCTTGTAGGCCCCAGTGTATGAGGAGCTCTTGGCCCTCATATGACTGCTGAACTGGAGTGGGGGACTGATATGTAGGGACACTCCACTCCAGAGGAGTGTGATGGAAGGGATAGGGGGTAGAGGGTAGGAGGGTGGGACTGGGAGGGGTGGAAAGAGGAGACTGTGATGGAGATGTAACCTGAAGTAACAAATAAATATTTTTTTAAAAAGTTGCAAAGCTAATCCCAAAGTTTATGTGGAAACATACATGCCAATAACCCTGTCTTGAAAAAGATCTGGGGTTTAGAATTCACAATGGGAGATTTTAAGACTTATATGGCTAGAATAATACGGAGTATCAAATTGAGATCAAAGTAGAAAAATGGATCAGTTCAGTAAGATACAGAAACCAGAAATGTACCCATACACATGAAAAATTTTTCTACAAAGGCATCAAGATAATTTAATAAGATAATAAAGTTTTTAGCATGGTACATTGCTTGAAAATTTACATATCTGTTTTATAAAGTGAAAATTTACCTTTGTATCCCATCATATGTAATCAGAATCAAAAATATAAATTTTTAAAAAGAAATTATGCTTTGTGAATATAGATGTGACTGTCTTTTGAAACCTTTTGTGTGAATTAAGTTCTCCAGGGACACAATCAGCCCACAGTGCGCTGTATAGTATTTTACAGGATCAGGGATCTCATGTACCAAGTGATAATATCATGTTCCCTAGAGAAGTAGCACATTTTATGGACTAAGATTATGTAGGATTACTCTGTAATGTTCAGACACTTATAATATTTCTCAGAAGGTGCCAAGGTCCTTTAGCAATACATGCCTGTGGTAGTATAAACAGGACTGTAACTTTATTTCACACATATCCCAAGTAAAGTAAGCTTCCCCAAAACAAGGAGGGGAACAGTTCTATTTCAGTGGCATTTTGGGTGGTGAATGCTAATAAATCAGAACCATTTTTCTTCAGGTTGAATTAATGACAGAACGAACTTTTTAGCTTGATGGACAAGTTCCTACCCTTATATTAGTAGTTATCATGTGTGGCGAATTGGAAATCTGTTTAGTTAACGACACGCAAATTATTCCTCAAATCAACCAAAAAGAGTAGGGAAAGATATTTTACCTATATGAGGCTTTTCAGTTTTGATTCTATTTTATTTATTTATTTATTTTTTGGTGGGGTGCGTGTGCTTTGCTGCACATGTGAACATAAGATGCCAGTTTGCAAGAATCACCTCTCTGCTTCCACCACACGGGTCCTGGGAATGGAACTCAGGTTGTCATCTTTCCAGCTCAAATAATATATGGTATAATAAAATGGTTTTTAATTCTCACTCCATATTAAAAATATTAGCTTTAAATTATGTTTCTGGCACTTTCTATTAAGGCCTTTGTCCAGTGGTAAACTCCTCTCTGTGCTTCAGTCATGTGTCTGTAAATCATTCTGTAAGAGACTGTATAAATAGCCACTGTTGTTTCTGTTTCTCCCTTCACCCTTGTCATCAGTTTTAAAATAAAGATTGGGTGGTTTATTAAACTAAGTTTAATGAGAATCCAGGAGAAAATAAGTAAATTATACTATCAGAGATTTTTATATAGGTATTTATAGTCATATCAAGAAAAACGAAAAGAAACCCCATTCATTTCGAGCTGTTCCAGAGACAAGTGTCTTCTGTTCGATGCTAGGTGTGCTCTCACCCTAGCCTTCATCCTTGTCCACCTTGACTTGTCTCATTCATATCTCATGCTGTTCTTTGCTTGTGTCTAAAGTCTTAGATGATGGGCACTGTTGGACACTATGGAGAACGGGACCCTGGAATGACAGACCTTGAAAGTGTAAGAGCCTTGTATGACACCACAGTCCTGTCTCTGATTTTCATACTGGAAGTCCATTTCAGAGTCTAGATCTTTTACTCTTGAATCCACACATGGTCCATGAAACTGACCTAATTAAACTAAATGGTGTATGGATTTGTGTCTGGATGTATATGTGAGTGTGTGTTCATGTATTGTTTGATTTGAGGCTTCTATACTTTCTTGAGATTGTGAAAGGGATTCTGTGATTTGACTCAAAAGATTAACCAACTCATTGCTTAACATGATGGTCTTCTTCCCAACAGTTCCCCATCTTAGAAAAAAAAAAACTAAAAGACTCATATCATATATGTAAATGTCTGAGAGCTAGCCATAAATCTCTTTGCCTTTTTTCCTGTACTTTACTTAGCTTTTATAATTTCATTTTCCCTGGTGTGTAGTTAAGGGAGAAAGATGGAAGATGATTAAATATTATTTGGGGCAGGATAATTCCATGTTTCAGCACTTACATTGTGACAGGAAGTATGAGTAGAAAGTAATTTCAAAAGCATTTCTTCAATACTTTAATGTATCAGTCAAACACAATGGATGAAGTTGGGTGTAGAAGTACAAAGGGCTCGACTGAAGAACAGATTTAGTCACCAAACAAAAAATGTTGGCATAGATAAAACACCACATTACAATGGAGTTCTTTCCTGAATTTGCTCCTTGAAAATAATATGGAAATTAATAGGGATTTAGCCATCTGTATCATAACAATATAGATATAGCCACATGTGATAAAAAGGGTAAAAATAGTTCATAATTCTGAGAGCAGTTACTCTCTGTCCCACTAATTCCTAAGTGGCTATACAGCCTACTCCCCTAGGACCCATGCTAACTTTGTCCTCACCATCTCAAGGACATTGCTCTTACCAATAAAAGCAATCAGATAAATTGGAAGGGAAGAGGGTGCTACTTCTTTTTTTTTTTTTTTTAAGTACATGACATGGCTAGAGATTATCAGAGCTCTTTGCTCACACCTCTTGGCATCACATGGTTCCCCATGTAAGGATGGGAAGGGTAGTCTTTACTCTTCATGACTAAATATTTAGTTAGATAATCTGCAAAGAAAGAAGTGAACAGATATTGGTGGAATAGCATATTTAGAGCAGGATATTGATGAATAATAAAAGTTGTAATGAGAGCATAAAAGAAAAAAATAATATATGAACTAAACATATGTATGTGCCAAGAAACGAGAAAAAAATCAGGAGACATTCCCCATCTTGGATTTTATTTCTGAAGTATTATAGCAGTTCTTGCACATAACAATGACATAATGATCATCATTTAGAATCAGAGATTTTCTTTTTCTTTTCTGCATAGGTAATAAGTGTTGTTAGCTTGGTGGTTTTGGGGTATTCCTAACAGTGGGAGCAGGTGTATCTATGAGTCTCTTGCCAGCTCTTGGAACACTTTTCCTCCTATTGGGTTGCCTTGCCTAGCCTTTATAGGAGGGCTTTCACATTGTCTCATCATATCTTGTTTTTTCTTCTCTGGCTGCTGTCTCTTGGATGCCTACTTTTTTTTTTCTGAAGAGAAAACAGAAGGGGAGTAGGTCTGCAGGAGAGGGGATGTGACAAGTGGATCTAGGAGAAGTAGAGAGAGGGAAAACAGTGGTTGGGATATATTGTATAAGAGAAACTGTTTTCAATTTTTAAAAATGTACAGTTTCCCTGCATTTGTCCTGATGTTTGGCTGTGGGTGCTGCTTCTGTTTCCATTATCTGCAGGATAAAGCCTCTTAGTTCTGTTGCCTCCTTCTGGGCCCCATTTTCCTAGCAGGCCTGCTTTGTCTTGCCTCAGTGGAACAGGTGGCAATTTGATGTGCTGGAGTTTGTTGGTACCAGATGAGAGGGGATACAGAGGAAGTGGTGGGATACTGGGACTGGGAGAAGGAGAGGAAAGCGGGTTGTGATTGGAATGTAAAATAAACAAATAATTTTTTTTTTAAATGAGAAAAAACTGTACAGTTTTTATAAGATTATTGAACAGAAAAAAATTGTATTAATGAGTAGGCATTCATATAAAAATATAAACATTTACACATGTTTATTTTAAAAGACAGACCACTAAGAATTGTTGAAACCCTTATTTGTATGCACTTAAAGTTAGGAGTAATTCTACTTTGTTTATGAATGCTTTGTGTAAGGTATTCAGTTATAAGTGAGAGAATCCAAGAAAAGTAGCTAGAAAAGGGACCAATGAAGCGCTCGTCTAGAAGAATAGCCTGGAAATCATGGGTGAAAGGCAGAAGTTGCTTTGGTTAATGTGTGATGTGCTTTCAAAATTAGACAAAGAAATTCAATCACATTCAGTTGGCAATTAGGAGCCCACATAGAGTGACTATCATGTTACCAGAGCTTCCCAGAGAATATAGGGAGGACACAGGGAGGACTGCTGTGGTCATAAAGGGGCCATTGGGAGTGTGAATAATCAGCAGGACGTCTAGTGGTTCCAATGAAAGGAAAAGCAAAGCAAAAGAGAAAGGAAAC
Organism: Lophiomys imhausi; assembly: GCA_907164525.1. Lineage (NCBI taxonomy): Eukaryota > Metazoa > Chordata > Mammalia > Rodentia > Muridae > Lophiomys > Lophiomys imhausi. The sequence continues at coordinate 4,081,225 of CAJQZJ010032121.1, forward strand.
ACAAAGAACAGAAGCAAACAGGAAAACACAAGTGAGTTTTTGACTGAGAAAAGTACAGTAGACTACAAGTCAACGTAATTACTCTCTGAAATGTCTGAATGACTGACCTTAATTACGTATTACTTATTTTCAGAGATTTAGTATCAGTGTAACATTACCTTTTTATAGAGATAGCATGAAGATACAATGAAAATCACATACAAATACATGAAAAGATACTAAATGCCACTCAAATCCGATATGCCAGTAATTTGAATTAGGAGTCCTACAATTATAATAAAGTAGATAGCAGATAATTCCATTCATGTCCTGTATTAGGATATTGTCACTGCATTTTTATTGTGTACTTGTTAAAAAAGCACTTTAGGCCAGTGGGTGTCTGGGTTAGATGGTGGCCTTGAAAAATAAAAGTCAAATCATACTAGCCACTATCTGATTCACCTTTTAAAAACTTCAACCCATTCAATGATTTCAGTTCCTGTGCCTAACCCTGTGACCAATCATATAAATACAGTGGCTTTCCCAAATATCCCCTGCTCACCAGAATTTAATGTGTTTATTTATGCTGCAGCCTTTAAAATCTGTGCAACCGACTGCAGAGAGCACATTATCAGTTATTACTATTCTACCTGTGTTCCATGAAGCGCAACACCATCATGATGAATCAACTCCATTTACCAGAGAGCAAGCCTTTTGTTTCAATTATTAAAAGCGATATGTAGACAGAGAATTAGGATATAGGACACCTACTCTCTGCTTCTTCCACCTCCCCAAGAAATAAATAAATGAATAAATAAACAAATGCCTTTTGTACACCATTTCAGACTAGATCAGTTTATGAAAAGCAGAGGTCGCTGGACCTTCCCTGGTCTCTCAAGAACTGTTTTCAAAATTGCTGCTTCATTTTCATTCTGAAATATTTAATTACCATCTGTGTAATGATTGATTGGATCAGAACTAAAAAAACTGGACTTACTCAGCATTTATTTAATCCAGATACTGATGACTCAAAAGCATTACTTGAAGAGTATGCAGAGAGGCTGAGAGGTGGCTCTGTAGGTGAGAGCGCCTACCGCTCTTACAGGAGAACTTAGGTCAGTTCCTAGCACTCACAACAGGTGGCTCACACTCACACAGACACATAACTGAAACAAACAAACAAGCCAACCAACAAACAAACACCCACCCACTGTACAAATGATACAAGGAGAGTTAGTGCAGTTGTGAATACCCCCTAGTGGTCTCATTGCCTTGTCTCTACCCTAGAAAGTCACTACTGGAAGTATGAGGTTCAATGGCACATTCGTTCTTCCTTTGGCCTAGAGAGTGTTTGCTAATAGTAGGAACAGTCTTATGGTTTTGTGACTTGTTCAACCTAATAGGTCCCACACAACTAAAACATACCCTATGTTTAGCTATCTGTTATGTTGTTGCCACCTATAAGACACTATTTGTTATACCAAAGGTCCCCCATTTTCATTGTGTGCTAGACTCCTCAAATTATATACCAAATCTGATGAGAACATATGGCTTTTAAAATGGTTTTTGGATATTGTTCCAGAGAGGCATGAGCTTTAACTACTGCATTTACTAAAATAGTGGCTTACAAGTTCCACCACTCCTGTTAATGAGATTCAGGATTCAGACAATAGGATAGCCCAACCTTCCCTCTGTCTGTCTCTCCTCTCTCCCTCTCTCTCTCTCTCTCTCTCTCTCTCTCTCTCTCTCTCTCTCTCTCGTGTGTGTGTGTGTGTGTGTGTGTGTGTGTGTGTGTGTGTGTGTGTG
>CAJQZJ010032121.1:4083019-4093462 GCA_907164525.1 Lophiomys imhausi
GTGTGTGTGTGTGTGTGTGTGTGTGTGTGTGTGTGTGTGTGTGTGTGTAAAACATCATGCCTCGTCTGTTTTCTGTTACTCTAGCAGAATATTCAAGACTGGGACATTTACAAAGAACAGAAGTTTATGCGGCTCTCAGGTACAGAAGCTAGAGTGCTCATAGGTTTATTACCCAAATCCGCTCAGCATCTGCTCTCTCACAGGGAAACAGTATCCCATGGAGAGGCAGAATAAGCATGCTATCTCAGATCTTCTTCTTTTTATAAGGATACCAGCTCCATATTGGGGATCCAACCCCCAGGACCTCATCTAACTTCAATTTCCTTCTTAATGTGTGACCTCCACTTACAGTTAATGTATACATTCAGTGATTAAATTTCAAACACAGAAACTTCATTGGGAATGCATTCAAACCAATCAGGGAAGAGAGTAAATATTTTGAGATGTGCTAACCTTATGAGTCATACAACCACTGCAGCCCAAATGTAGATGCACCAACAGGGAAAAGAGTGAGCATAGTTGTGATTCAGCTCAACTTTCTTAGTAGGCTAGACTTGGCCCTGTAGGTGTCCCATTTTTGCCTCAGAGTCGCACTTGCTAGATCATCCCTGAGTTTATTATTTACTTTCAGACATTGTAAGAGGCTTAACCTTTCAGGGATCTAGGTTTTTGCTTTGGTTGTTCTTTTTTTTTTTTTCACCTGCAAAGGAAAACTTTGCTCACAGAGTAGTTTTGAGAATTACCCAAGACAGTGCTTAAAGGACACAATGCCACTAAGCACACTCTTGAAAAGCTACTACTATTATGTATGGTCACTTCTGTGAACCAATTTGATTTTCAAAGCTGGACATGTTTGGTAGATGATGAACTCATTTAAAATTATTTTATGAACCCTTGGCTAGATCAATCTTGAGGGAAGAGTAAACAGCCTGCTTAATACACCAAAAAAAAAAAAAAAACTGACCTTTCCTCACTTTCCTTTACAAACATTCCATGATTAAGTAGAAATAGATGTGGTCTCCACTGAAGACCTGCTTAGAATGGAACTCATCAATGAGAGGGCAGATAATTCCATCTATTGTTACTAGAATGCTGATATTTGAAGTTTAGTTTCCTTATCTGTGACATGAAAACTACGTGGTGATATTGTACATGGCCCCTTTCTTAACTGGAAGGGCTGAGTAGTGTACTGCGGTTAGGTTATTCACATTCTGTTAATATATTTAGTTTTCACTTCTTCTCTGGTCTCCAGACTTGTGATGTTTACTTGAATCTCAGAAGGGCTACTGTCTCCCTGGATCCTTCCTGTGTAGAATCAACAAGCTGCCTTAATAAGGCGATGAGACTGTGACAGAAAACTGACAGGTGGCAAAGGCTTGCCCAGAGATGTCCCCTATTTGATAATATGCTTTAGGAAAACTATTGTTTTGTTTCTGTTTTTTTTTTTTTTCAGATGAAGATAAAAACCCCAAATCCCAGTAGAACAATCCTTCTGGTTATTCAAGGTGTGTAATATGACACACAGCCTTATTAAATAGGTGAGGGATAGAAGCTAATACAGAGATGTTATGAGCAGTTACAGAATATTTTTTCCTCAAAGACAATATTCATGAGAAGTCTTAGATTTCCTGTTACTTTGGGGATTTTCTGGACTCTTCCATGCATACCAGTTAATAATCAAAGCCACTGGTTTGCTATATTAGCCCTGCATGATGTTATAGTCTATACAGTCAGGAATGCCCATACAATGTGGTTTATTCTTGGACAAAGATGCACAAGCCATCCCAGAGAGCTGCAGAGCACACCAGGCTACTCTTGTTCTTCAAGTGCTCTATTGACACATGGAGAAAACACACACCTCCAACTAAATACTGATTTAATGGGCGCGTGCTCCTTTCTGACCCGTGCAAGGTTTCTGCCCCTCCTTTCATGATGATGCAGCATCAGCATCCTACGTGTGTACCACTACACCTTTGCACACATTTAATGTCTCACAGCCCACATTGGTTATTTTCTTGCTTTTGGTTAGCATTTTCCCCCAGAAGCTCACATGCTTGTTGCTTACTAATCCCTCAGCACTAAACCCACCTCTATCATAAGACTTATAACTCCGGGAAATTCTCAGGAATTTTATTTATGGAGTTATTGTTTCCCTTGCTAGAAGGAAATGGGGTATTTTTTTATGTCCACATATGTGAAGTGATAAAGAAATGAATAAGGAACACTTCCTTTTGCAGTTTATTGAAAGAAACATTTTAAAAAGCAGCACAGGATAGCTATCTTATAACTGAAGTAGAGAAAAAATTGGATACTGATCAGAATATCTGCGTGGTTTTGTGGTAGTGTGCTCTGGCCAGTAACTCGTGGATGTTTTATGGTAAAGGAATCACCCTGAGTTTATACAATAGTTATGTCATCTGTGAAACTGTAGCCGCACCAGCAACACACAATATCCACATGAACATATATACCAAGAAAAATTCAGGAGGATTCATAAGACTCTGTGAAAATAGGACCTACCATTTCCCAGTGGAAATTCTAGTAAATGCAGGCATGAAGACAAGTGTGGTACGGTGGTGCTTGTTCGAGATTTTATCATGAAGTAGAAATCATTGTGCATGGGAGAAGTAATATGATACATTTTCTCATTAGTAACTTCAAGGAGTATGAGTCAGAGAATGAGAATCCTAGGGGACAACTGAGAAGTCTTGCATCAGTAAGTAGTCTGCAAAGGGTGAACTTGACAAGATGAGGAAGAGAAAGCACATTTAGTTGGAGAGAATCTGCTTCAGCAGAGACTCAGGAGTACGAACATCGAAGTGTTTTGTGGGAATTTCTTTCCTTTGTCCATTCTCTAATTTTAAGGTTCATAGCACAGAATAAGCCAAGGAAAACATAATTCCCCTTCAAACTTTCCTTTTGGGGATCCTGGGGAGGAGGCCTTTTAAGCAAGGGCAAGTCAGGTGAGAGTCTCTATAGCAATTATATTTTCCGTGGAAGATATTTCCTAAAAGTCAGGCTCTTTATTGCTCTTGTCAGCATGAATCAATTATACCACCCAACAGCATCCATAAAGATATTCTATTGGGATATATTCACCACTCATTTTGATAAAAAGCAAAGTAGTATTTCATACACAGAGGAGATCTTTCGGAATAGTCATTAAAACTTGCTTACCCCACACCAAATAACTTCAGATGATAGTTCTTCACAGGAATGACAGATTTCAGACACGGGTTTTCCTCAAACTTAGTGTCCTCTTTCTATGTCCACCAAGCATAAAGATTGAGCAGAGACTATAAAGGTTCACATCTACCAGACACAGTGGTAAGTTTAGATCCAGCTGCCCCTAGATACAAACCAAGCAATAGGAAGAACATTTTATCTATAATTTATGACAAATGGAAATATTTGCTACAGTGTTCTTGTGAACATGGACCAGGTCATCACAGCTCTGTCGCTGAGGTATACTTGTAATGAGAATTAGCTTTTTGAGAGATTACTATTATGAATGGAAAAGATTTGTATTTTTTTTTTCATTTCTTCCCCTGCTCTCTTTCTTAAGGCTCTCTTTCTTTGACCATTAGAAAGTTCAAAGGAGAGTTTTTTTTTTTTTTATCTTCCCCTTTCCTTTCCGCTTAGAAGTTCAGAGTAATGGAACTCTCTTCACTTTCTATTATGTAGGCATCTTTATCTTGTCTTCATTCCCTGACTTTAAAGTGAGCAGCTGTGGATGGAGGGATGGCTGGGTTATGAAAAGCACTTGCTCCTCTTGGAGAAGACTGGAGTTTTGTACCAAGTATACACACTGAATGACTCACAACCATCTATAACTCAAACTCCAGAGGATCCTATACATTATTATTTTTTCAGTTTATGCTGCTCAGCCATAGAAAAGCAACCATTGGTCATTTACTCCCAATGACTGGTATACTTTACCTCAAAAGCTAACAACTTAACCCTTATATAATGTCTCTTTGGAAGCTTTCTTTTTTTTAAAGCCTAATTTGAATAGTATTTGTTCTTTGAGCATTTCACACCTCCAAGCACTACATGTCAATCATAGGAAAGCCCTGCACCCTCCTCTCTTATCTCCTCCAAGATCCCCATCCAATAATCCTTTGTTTCCTTCTTCATGTCATTCTATATGTAATAATCCGCTGAATCCTCTTAGGGCTGCCCACATAGGCATAGGTGTATGGGCAGAAGCAAACTGAATTTACAGTGCAGTGGATCATGGCATGCTGGTCAGATGAAGAAATTAAGCTTTACACTAAGATTCAAAAATCTATCATCCTCTTACAAATAATGGGAGGAAGATATTGTAAGCCAGATACATTATTAACACCCTAAAAATGAAGACTCTGGGAGAAAACAGCAAGGGGCGATTAAGTAAAGGTAGGATGAGTGCCCACAGACAGATGCTAAGGAGCACAAAAGAAAGGAGAGAGAATGTAGCCAACCAAGAAGAGCATGGGAAACTCTGGGTTTTGAGTCCTTATTGCAACACCAACTGAAGCCCTATGTGGAGAACAGTGCCCTGTAGTTTGTTCCAAATGAACACACTGACTTAGGCCTGCTGGTGTGATGGAGCCAGATGGAGCCATTACAGGACAAATGAGCTGCTTGTGGTCACAGCCTTTCAGGTAATCATTTCAAATCTCTCTACAAAGTAGATTTTAAAACCTACTATTTGTTAGAGCATCTGGCCCACAAGTTACACAGGAGATCATTGCCATTCTAAATCATCCTCTGGCTCTGGGATGAATTTCACAATTTATGAAGAATGTCGGTTTTTCATGTAAACGCTTTGAAGACACTCACATCATAGGATGGAGCTGCAGGTGTCATGTGATTGTTATGGATGTTTCTGTTTGTTGGAGGAGGTGTCATACCACCCTACCACCACATCTCTCAACAGCCATTGTTTGGAAAAGTCAGAAAATGATGGCCTCACAGATGTGAACACCCCTAGGGATTCTGAAGACCTGACACTGTGAAGCTGAGGAGATGGCCCAGTCGGTAAAGTGCCTGTCATGCAAGCAGGAGGGCCTGAGTTTGAATCTCAGAAAGTACATTTAAAAGTCTAGGCAGGATCTAGTCTACTTGTGATACGAATGCCTGCAAGTCTGAGACAAATGCCTCTCTAGAATTTGCTAGTTACCCAGCCTAGCCAAATAGGCAAATCTGGAGAGAGATGCAGATCATTTCTCAGAAAAACACAATGTACATTTTATGAAGAAGAATACCTGAGATTGACCTCTGGTCACTTCATGCATATACATACATGTACATATGCACTAACATGTACCTTCACACACATAGGCATGTGTATACATGTGTGCACACACACATACATACAAACAAGTGAAGAACTGATATTAGAAATGAATCCTAATTTCTTGTGTGGAGTCTGTAAAATTAAGGGCCCCTTCTGACATTCTGTACTCTAGGGCATATAGTTAAGTGTGTATTCACTCCAAAAGTATCAGAAACATAAGTGTCTTAGAAACTAAAAAATTGACCCTAAATATACTAAATAAGTGACCTCCTGGTGGCAAAGCCCAGTGCTGTGTGAGCCAGGGATTCTTCACACCTCTGCCTTGGTTTCCCCAGATGTATAATGAAGACCATTTGTAGAAAAAAATAGCTAATTAAATGATTTAACCAGTATTTATATTATCTTTAATTGATTCGGTGGTTTTAATCTTTAACCCGCCACTATAAATGAATACACAGAGACACCAGGTGGATTTTAACAAGCCTAGGCCTGAGTTGTGCAATCCTAGCCCATCTAAGCTAGCTCATAATTCTAATACCCAAATATGACCCCATATATACATATGTTCCTTTGGACTATTATTCTCTGCACTATGCTGATGTTCCAGGACACATGGAAGGATCTTCTTTAATCTACCCCATGGCTTGTCCTCCTTGCCTGTTCCTGGCCTGTCTCCAGCAACCTTCTTTTTCCCAAGATGTTCTCTCTCTCTCAAAAATCCTATGCACCTTAGTCCTGTCTACCTCTGTCTTTGCCCAATCTCCAGGCCTCAGCATTTATTTAAACCAACCAGAGTCAATTAACTAACAGACAGCAAAGAGGACCAATCAACATTTAGAATGGTTAACATCACCCCATCAACCATTAAATATGTAAAAATACCTAAATCAGCTTGCTTTCTATCTCCCCACCCCAAGCTGATTATGAATGTGATAAAACTAGTCTCCTTTAAAATAATGTGCTGTTTTTGCTTGTTTCCTGGAACTGCAGGCATCTTCTCCATCCTGAACCACTGCTTGGAGACCAGAAAGAGAAATGTTCACATTTACATTTCTAATCAGTAGTGCTTACCTAAATGATTGGTCAGTTGGGTAATTGTGAAGTTTTTCTCAGAGATTAGATTCCCATTCAGATTCACCCTATGTAAGCACGGTATAAGAGTTGATACACCCTGGCAACTCTCTACCTGATTCTAACAGTCTAGCTCTCTGTAGATACACTCCCAAGAGAAATCTTGTCAGTCTAGACTCATGATCTGATTCAAGTTCATGGGAAATAAGTGTCTGTATGTGCAATTTACTAACCTGAAACAGGCAGGCAGAGTTTACCATATACCAGGCTCTTTTCTCCATAGTTATAGCTCAAGAGTAATCGTTTGTTAGATATTGTTAGCATGCACACTGTGCTGGTGTGTGTCGGTAGCAAACATAGGATTAATACATTTGCTTCTTTGCCCTAGAGGCAAACCTGTCTACTCTGTCACTTTTAGAGAGAGCTATAAATAAGGGCAGAGACATTCTATCCCAAGAAAGAAATGTGATGCTTAACTTAAAAGTTATATTTAAAATGCAAATAGAGGCACAAGGTAGTACATTCTAAGGTGTAGATTCTATGGTCAGTGCTGTACACAGTGCTCTCTGACTGAGAGGTGAGTAGGTAGAGCTTAAGCAGGTCATGGGGACCTGATCCATGACTTGTTTTATCTTGTTAGAGCTGCCCTTCACTGCCCAGTATCAGGAGAAATCATGACAGGTTGCTTTGCTATCTCCTGATTTGGGCTATGTCAGCACCCTGCTTTTTATATCTTCCAGAGATGGCCCTGCTGAGAAGGAGCAAGTCCTTTGACAACATTATATCCTTAATCCTCCTACATGCTCAGGCAGTATACACAGAGCTTTAGGAAAGGGATCCAGCCACCAGACACCCCTTCAGGAACCCTCAAGAGAATAGTCAAAGCTGGGCCTGGAGTCCTGTGTTAATCGTGACTCCAGGAGAACTTATGAACCTGAATGGATTTCTACAGCCAGGAATCAGTAAAATTGTTGATAAAGATAAGAAAGGGCTTGGGAGGTGGGGAGATTATTTGGTACATAAGCCTGAGGACTTAAACTCTATCCCTGGCACACACTTAAAATCTGAATTTGGTAGCTTGTCTCTATAACTTCTATGCTAAGAGACCTTGCCAGCCACCTAGTCTAGCAGAAATGTTTGGCTTCAAGTTCGATTAGAGATTGTATTTTTAAAAAAGTGGAATGGAGGGGTGCTTGGGGAAGGGAATGGATGTCAATCTCACACATAGGAGTATATACATGTTCATACATATAACACAAACAATAACATACTCTTCTGATATTTCTCACCATGATCAAATGACCAACTGAATATATAATACTGCAGTATGATTTAAAAAGAAAAAGAATCCATTTCTCAAGGAAAACCTCAATCTAAAGTAGAAATTGATTCTAGCACTATTAAAACTCACTTTTCCTGGCTAGAAATCGAAGGTTTCAGAAGAGCAAAGTATTAGTTTGCAGGAAAATGCCTTCTGTTTGTATACAATATGATGAACAATCACCTAAACAACTACATAAAATTGCAAAAGCCTATCCTGAGAAAGCAAACCAGGTCACAGAATGGCTCACTGCTCCATGTAGGCAGAAGCTAATGGAAACTGTTTTCTGCAGTGGAACCCAAGTGACATGAGAGAGGATTGTTTGTGTGACCAAAGATGTACCCACAGATTATATGCAGCAAGAAAATATCTGTGAGTTATCAAACTTAAACACTGTTATTCCTCACCCTGAACAGACTTACCTGGGGAGAACTAAGTGCCTTCTCCATTTATGTTAACTGAACAAAGTGTATACCATTCTATTTTCAAGTAAACAGAAGCTTTCAGCTCACAAGTTGGGATATGCAAAAATACAGCTTCCCCAAACAGACTTATTCTAGTGATAATTCACAAAGACACTTGTAGAGAGTTAGATTTAGTAAATATCTATGGGTTTCTGATACAGTCTCTTATGTTGGGGCATGAAGATAAACTTGGCTGTGACCAATTAGCTTATCAGCTTGTGGACTAAAAACAGGAAACAGGAAAGACTTAATGGACTAAAAAACAAGGTTGAAGCCAGGTGAAAACAGGAAAGACTTAATGGACTAGAAACAAAGTATTTGGCCTGGCGTTGTTTTCAGCTGCTAAGTAGGTGGAGACTAAATTAAGCTGAAACAGATGGAACAAGAAGAGATCCTAGTTAAGGACAAGTGCATGGAGCCAAAGGATTTCCCCATTCTAGAGAGCTCCGGTGCTAGTGAGGTCTGATGGAGAAAGTGCTGGTGCACTGATGGCCAGATCTCCCTGAGGCAGAAAGAAGCAGGTGAGCAAAGAAAGCCTCAGCAAGACAGCAAAAGGCCAAGTACTAAACCCTGTGGCTCAGCTTTTGCCTAGAGGGTTTGACCTGTCTGAACAATGGCCTAAACGAGCCTGTGGCCAGCTTTAAGGACTGAAGCAGAGTGGCGGAGTTGCTGATATGAAGGAAATAAGTTGGCCTACAGACAGCTGGGGTCTCCCAGAGAGAAAGAAAGCCTCATTTAAGATGAGACTGCGATAGCCAATTTACCCTGATGAATCTACATCAAGATATTCCAGAAAAAAGAGTAAGTGCATTAAAGGGTCTATCCCAGAGACTGTGTTCCTAATGATTGAGGACCTGCCCCGAGACTGTATCCTTCTAAAAGGTTAGGAAAAAAGTTGTAATAGTTATCAATAGGTTTAGTGGTTATGTCAAAGGGGTTATAGGAATTTGTACGGTTAGTAGGTCATTAGTTAAGTGTTTGTATTTTTTATAAGTGAATATAGTTATTAATAAATAAATATTTAATAATTTTTAAAAGTTTGGTTACAGACACTGGGCATTGGATAATTCAAAAAAATCATCGTATTATTTTTATAAATTGGCAATTCCTATCTTTAAGGAGGCTGCTGGCTTTCTCCCAAGTATTATAAAATAAGTTTGATTCAAAATTTAACTATAACTAACTTATTTTACATCCACTCCACTGGAACTTTCACCTTGGTTTGAGGAAAGACACTTTTGTTATTCAATGTGTCATTTGTTTTATTTATTTTTATTTTATTTATTTTATTTTTATTTTAGATTTTCAAGGCAGGGTTACTCTTTGTAGCCTTGGCTGTCCTGGAACTCACTTTGTAGACCCAGCTTGGACTTGAACTCAGAGATCTGCCTGCATCTGCCTCCTGCATGTTGGGTTTAAAGGTTTGTTCTACCACTGCCAAGCATTTCTTTTAATTGATATATGAAAGTTGTTAATTTCTCACACATAATGGTAATGGTTTGTGATACTGCTCTCTAATGACATTGTTTGTTGTTTCAAAGAATTGGATCCTAAACAGTTCTGTGCATTTGGGATTTTTAATTAGCTGTCTTTTAAAAATAATTTCAGTGGTTAAGAATTCTTGCTGTTCTTGCAGAGAAACAGAGTTCAGACTCCAGCATCCATGTCTGGCAGCTCAAAAACACCTGTAACTCCATCTCTGGGGAATCTGGTGCCTTTTACCTTTATGGGTCCTACACTCAGGTTCACACACAAACACAAATACATACACATAATTAAAAATAAAAATTAAAACCTTTAAAATATTTTTGAGTCAAAGTAAAGCAGAAGTTGTTATGTGCTTCCTTGTAGAATATTTAAATAAATGAATCTATTGATTGCAAAGACTCAAAGCTACAATTACACATTGCTGAATCTGCAGATGATTTGTTGCACCCACCCAACAAAGAAACTCATAGTAAAGTTAAATGTAACCAGTATTATGTTAGGAGGGAGGAAACAGTCTGTTTTTGTAGTTGGTATATAACCTTTAGCAGGTGATCAGAGTTTTGCGAGGTTCTAGAGTGAAGATCCATGACTGAACTAAAGAGTTTTATAAGAAGGGGGCTGGGTGGGATGACACATGCCTTTAATCCCAGCACTAGAGAGGCAGAGGCAAACAGATCTCTGTGAGTTCAAGGCCAGCTTGGCCTACAATGCAAATTCCAGGACAGCCAGGGCTGTTACAAAGAGAAACCCTGTCTTAGGAAAAAAGAAAGAAAGAAAGAAAGAAAGAAAGAAAGAAAGAAAGAAAGAAAGAAAGAAAG
>CAJQZJ010032121.1:4102295-4114416 GCA_907164525.1 Lophiomys imhausi
ACACACACACACACACACACACACACACACACACACACACACACACATATATCCACTTCCTATTAATAACATCCCCTACCAGAGTGGCCCATTTGCTACAACAGATGATTCTACATTTCCACAACATATTCTCCTAGAGTCCAGTGTTTATGATAACTTTTTTGTAGAACTCTATATTCTATGGTTTTGTATTAACATGTAATGACATTCACACACCATTACAAATATCATTTCACTGCCCTTAAGAAATCCCCTCTAGCCCACCTGTATAATCCTTCTTTCTCAACAAAACCTAACAAATTCTGGTATTTTAGCTGGGTCTATAGATTTTTCATCCTCCAAACATCATATCATTAAGTAACTTTTTCAGATAAACCTCTTTGGTTTCATAGCATGCACAGAAGGTTGCTTTTCAGTGTGCTGTTTCATCATTTGGATTTACTATAGTTTATTTTCCTGTTCCCTGACTGGAAAAGCTCTCAGTAGCTTGCAAGTTTTGGGCAATTATGTATAAAGCTACTATAAATATCACTATACAGGCTTTTATGTAGAAATTAGTTTTTATTAATTTGAGCAAATAAAATGAGTGCGCATATTGGATTTTATGGTAAAAGACTATTTAGCTTTATGAGAAAGTGACATTACATGCCTCCATCCAATTGAAAACAAATGAGACTGCCTTTTCTTTGCTTGCATATTTTATTTTTTACATAGAGATTGTTGAACTTGGAGCCACAAACAAGGGACAAGTGCTCCAATATTTAACTGTACCCACAGCCCTTTTATTTTAGATTTTGCTACTGGATCTCACTAAGTTGCCCAGGAAAGGCTGGAACTTATGAGCGTTATGATGCAATCTCCTAAGAAGTTAGTAATACAGGCTGCCACCACCATCAAGTCACAGCCTGGATGAGGGTTGATAATTCTCCAAAATTTAGGCAATATTTGAAATTGTCTTTCTTCTAGAATGTAACCATTTTATCAGGTCCAACGAGGTCCCTTCTTACTTTCCAACATTTTTCGGGTGACCCATTGAATTAATGAGAGGTACTTATATCACCTTTGATAGTAGGTTATTGAGTGAAACATGTGTTACTTCCAATTGGCTACTCTACCTCCTCTCTCAGCAACTATTAACTGTCAATAGTCCCTCAAGATGGGCCTTTGTGAGCACTTCCCCCATTTCTGATAAAATACTGACTGGCCCAGTTTTTATCAGGCCTTTTGCTGTATTAATAACCATTAGATACAGGGAATTCATGGTATGTATTTATTGTTTATAGTGGTAAGTTTCATAAAGACACTCATCCAAGTTTTATGGCCATATTGAGCCTTCATTACCTCTCCCTCCTTCTCCTCCTTTTATTCCTATTCATTCCCTAGACAGTTGCACATCTGTTTTAATGTTTCTTATATACATCTGTATTCTATATATCTATTGATATAGAGATGAGAAAGAACACAGGATATTTGGCTTTCTGAGTCTGATATTTCAATTAGTATAATCTCCATTTGCACACATATCTTGCAAATGGCATATTTTCACTATTTATACATTTTTAAAATGCTATTTTGTTTATGTACTATATTTTATTTATTGGTTCATCTGTTGATGAACACTTAGGCTATAACATGACTACTATGACTAATGCAGCCAAACACATGGCTGTACAAGTATCTTTGTTAAGTTCATTTAGAGAAATTGAGATATAAACTCAGGAGTGGTATAGCTGGATCCTATGTTATTCTACTTTTCTCTTTTACTGAATGTCATAGTGGTTTTGAGTAATATATTTTCAACAGCAAAGTGTAAGCGTTTCTTTTTCCTCAAGTCAGTATTTGTTATTATTTGTCTAATGAAGCCATTATGATTGGGCTGAAATAGAATCCCTATTGTTACTCAATAGGATCTTAAACTTCTGTGATTAAGTAATTTACCTTACCCTCTTGAACTCAAGGGTTGCAGGCACCTAACATTGTGCCGTGCTAGAAAATTCAATTATTTATTTGATTTCCTTAACATACCTTTTGAAGATATTTATTTCTTTGGGCAGTTTTGTCACCTAGTGCATTTACATGAGTTGATTTATTTGTAAGCCAAGAGTTGTCAATGTCATTTCTTTGCTGTGATGTCCCTGTGATATATAGTGCTGTCTCCTTGCATGTCTGATTTTTCTCTTTTGTATCCCATGTCTTTTTCTTTTTGTATAGTTAATACTACATAGAAATCACAATTCTTGCACCATAAGCACCATTATCTTCATGATATAGTTGGGCATAGAAACATGCTGGTTGGCACAATGTTACATTAAATATTGTTATTGTCATTATATTGAGCAGCAGAGGTGTGTGCCTGTGTGTGTGTGTATGTGTGTGTGTGTGTGTATGTATGTATGTATGTATGTATGTATGTATGTGTGTGTGTGTGTAAGTTCAATTGTGCCTCAATTTACAGTCAGGAACCTTTAAAAAAGTTGGTTGCTTTGAACGTAAACCACTTAAATGTAATTTCATCACTGGTGAAAGTCTAGTCAAAGAAAGTCTGCCGTTGCTAGGCAGGCGTGGTGGCGCGTGCCTATAATCCCAGCACTCAGGAGGCAGAGGCAGGTGGATCTCTGTGAGTTCAAGGTCAGCCTAGTCTACAACGTGAGTCCAGGACAGCCAGGGAAGAGAAACCCTGTCTTGAAAAAACCAAAAGAAAAAGAAAGAAAGAAAATGAGGAAGACTGCTACCCATCACTTAACTCAACAATTGTGCAGCGTCACTGTTTAAATATTTCTGCGTGAAAGAACTTGAAGACATGTAGCAACTTATAGACTTGCTGCACATTACCCTAGAGTTCAGCCTCAGCCTGAGGTTGTCTTTTTTAAGCATGTGGCCGTGACTCTAGTTTCTAAACTGTTGCAGTGCATAGAGTCAGAATTTATCCAGAAAAACAGTGTGTGAGCTAAAATAAGGTTGACATATTTTAATTTTCCAAGTGACACTTACTTTCAATTTTTACTTTTAGGCAGTGTCCCCGTGATTTCACACAAATCTATTAACCCTTATTTATTGAGATTGACCAAAATTTTCACTTCAAACCAGCAAGTAATAGTCTAGATTCCAGTGATCAGTGTACTGGGCCACTTGTGGGCATAAGAAGAAATGGTTCTTCCTCTGTACTTCAAATGTTTTAATTGTGTTGTCTGTGCTCCACTAGTATTTATGTTAAAATATGAAAAATGGTGAATAAGCTGAACAAAATACAAAATAAGCATGCCAGTATAGTATATGCATGTGTTATATTTTTCATAATGACTAGTTAAGAGACATGGTTGTAGGTCATATTTACTACAGCTTAAGTCTTTTTTCTCCTATTGAGAAATGAGTAATAATTGAAAATTTTCCCAACATGTGAAGAATTTTACAGCAATATATTATTTCTAAGGATACTGTTTGTCCATGACTACATGAACTACTATTAAATACTATGTTTTTATAGTAAAGCCACACTGGTATAATTACTTTATGGGGGGGCCTTGATTACTTACCGTAATAAGAATATCTTGAGCTGTTGTAAAATGCTACAAATCTACAATTAAAATATATTCAAAATGTAAGAATATGTTTAATGACAGGCATATTAAAGCAACTTCTGAGGTCAGAAATTTAATTTATTAAACATGAGTAATAGGTTTTAGCTTTTATTTTACCCTCTAGTTTAATTCTATTATTTTTGAACTAAATATAACATAAAAATAAGAAAATATATGTCATGAAATTAAAACATGAAGATATTTTATATTTCAATCTGGTAACGTTGCATATTTCTGATGTGAACTTTGCAGATTATATTATTTATCAGAAACAAAATAAAGGAAAGGAAGGAAAATGATCTTGTAAAGCTTAGCAAGATGAAGAGAATAATGATCAATGATATGTTTGAGTCACATTCATAGCTGTCCTCAGTCACATGCAGCCCAGATGCTGCAGGCTGGACACCTTTTTGCTTAACTCACATGTTAATCTGACAATTATTTACTGAGTGTCTATTTGAGCTAGTCCTTAAATAGTGTTAGAGACATAGTCATGCATTTCATGCATATCACATTGAAATCACGCATATGATAACATTAGTGTTACTCTCATTACCTGTACTGAGAAAAACAAGGACATGAGCCAGTTAATGAACTATGAATTTTTACGAACTGGAATAAAGTACAGGGCTAAATCTAAAGTCACACTGGGAGATAAGACCTGAGAATCAGCACTGCCTTTGGAATGCAGTAAATTCTAAGCTCTTCAGACCCTGAATGTGTTTGACACAAAATGAGTAACTAGTCCTCAAACACAGAGTCACTGACAGGAAGCATTTGCCCATTTGGTGGCCTGATGATTAAAAATCTCAGCAAACTCTTACTGCTTTGGTCTCAAGAGAAAGGCAGTAGCAGATTCAATCAGATTATTTCTGTAGTTTCTCTTCTACCATGAGAACACCCAGTTCCAGTTCAATATGAATATTAAGGAGACCCCAGAGAATGCTTTAATTTGGCAATGTAAATGAAAAATTGTATTACAGATTTACTCACAACTGAGTTATTAAGAAGCTGTTGAGGCTTACCAAATACTATAATGATTTGTCAAGGAAAAAACAAAATCTCTTCTCCCAAAGACCTAAAATCTAAACAAACATCCTTTGTTTTCAATATTAAGTGTATAAACACACCTGGATTCAATTCCTTTGGGTTGACATGAGATAATTTTAATGCACAGCCCATAGTTCTTCTAATTTTAGTCCTAGTACAAGTAGAGAAAATTCAGATAACACTCCGTTGGAAAGAGGCCTGAGGGTGGTTAGTGTGTCTGCATGCACACCTGTGTGTGCGTGCGTGTGTGTGTGTGTGTGTGTGTGTGTGTGTGTGTGAGAGAGAGAGAGGGAGGGGGACTGGGAGGAGAGTCAGGATGGGGAACACAAGAGTTTACAGTCACTGGATCTAAAGGAATTAGTATTTTCCAGTACCAGTTCAGTTGTGGTTAAGAACTTTCCTATAGGATCCAACCAAGTCATCATGTTGGGTTATCTCTTGATTCTGAAAGCACGAGCTGACACTGTAGTCCCTGTGTAAAGAAAGACAGCAAGAACCTACAAGGAATCTGTGAGTTTACATCAAATCTAGTCCACATTCTGGTCAGAAAAAGGCATATTTGCTTTGAGAAAATACAAGTTAATGATTTTTAATGGAAAACCTATCAAAATTCAACATTTTAAAATTTCATTAATTTACAAGAAATGACTTTATTCTTGTGAGCTAAATTCAGTCCATTTAGATTAGAAAAGCCCAGAGGTGTCATGTGGAGCCAACATCTCAGGACCAGATGTCAGTCTCAGAAGACAGTCTAGCAAAATTCCAATATGAGTGCCTACTGTTATGGTTTCCATGGACAGTTGCTGGACCCTGCTCCTTGAATGTCAGCTTCATTTCACAAATGGCATTTTCTTATTATTGGAACTGTGATGAGAATTTGTCGTATAAGTATTGTGGTCAATCCTGTGGCCAGCATTTACTAGTACACCCACGTTCATATAGTGGCTCTCCTGCTTATCAGGTGTGTGATGAGAGGAAGCCATACACTAAGTGGGAGAAATCTGGGCGTGCACAGCTGCAGAACCCAATAATCTAATAATAATAATAATTATTATTAATTATTATTAATTATTAATAATAATAATAATCTTTCCAGAGCCATAAATACCAAAAATTACATAAAGCACTTGATAAACAGTCCAGAAGTGCATGGTATATAGTACAAGCTAAGAAAAATTATAGCACAAATGTTTATAAATACAAAATGAAGTGTAGTTTTTATGATGCTGTGTACAATTAAACATTATTTAATTGTGTTTGAGCAAAGTTTTCTTGAGTCATTGTGTGGTCTATCTATTGAAGCTAGTGTGTAAGGTGTAGGCAATTAATGACACGTTAATGATGTCCTATGTAACTTGTATCTATTGCTATCCTAAGTAGGTTTCTCCATGGCTGTCACAATCACTGACCAAGAACAAATTTAAAAAGAAATGATTGTTTGGCTTATATTTCCAGGTTGCACTCACAGAGCATGAACTCAAGCAGGAAACAGTAAATGAGAACTGAAGCCAAGACCATAAAGAGATTAGCCAGTTACAGGTTTGTTCTCCATGGCTCACCTTGATCAGGTTGCTTTCTTACACCCCAGGACCACCTGCCCAGAGGTGGCACAAAACACACCGGGCTTGACACTCCCACATGAATCACTAATCCAGAATGACTCTAGCTTGTGTCTCATTGAAATAGAACATACCCTAACCTGCACCGAACTTTTGTAAAGGTTGAGTAATTAAGAATGCTCTAGGAGTGCACTGTCCTGTGGGATTTTGCAGGCTTGTGAGAGAGGCTTTTAGCTCCATGGCCAGAATTTCAGATCAGGAGAATATGGACTTTGTTATGGATTTTAAGGTGGCAATTTTCAGGTACTAAATTTACTTTGAACAGAAAAATAAGAAATATCTATGTTTTGTTTTATCTTTCTTCCTCATACACACATTTTCCCCTTTTTCCTTCCTCTCTTACTCCCTCCCTCCCCCCACCCCGTTCCTGTCTCTCTTTTCCTGGGCAAAGTAGTAAGGGATGGTTCTCTTTGCTACTCTCCAAAATACATGAACACTTTCCCTTTTCCAGGCAGGAAGGGTTAGACAGTTGATGAGGCTTTCTGTTTCCTTCCACTTGGGCTTTCTTAAAAGAAGTGCGAACTGCTGAAAATAACATTTACTTTAAAATAGTGTCTGAAAAAGAGAACAGAAGAGAAACCTCCAGATTCTACTCTTTAAATTTAGCATTGTAGTCTATGTAAATTGAGTTCTTTCACAAGTGATAAAATAGGTGTTTTATGGGACATTGTAAACAATATTTCATAAGCTTCTTTTGTGCTTTCTTTCTCTCGGTCTCACTACCTAGATGATTTGTACCCACATTGTTAGAAGTAGAGGGTCCTCAGTGAATTGTGACCTTTTCTCCTATACTTTCCTTTGAAATTTTGGTTCTTTTATTTTTGTGTGTGTCTTGTTTTCCTTTGCTCTTGAAATTGACTTTCAAATATAGTCCAGACTAGCTTCATTTGAACTTACTATATAGGGGAAGATGACATTGAACTCCTGTTCTTCTTTTCTCAAACTTCTCAATGATGGTATTACAGGAGATACTACCAAGACATGTTTATTCAGGGCTAGAGATCAAGCACTGACCTTTGTGAATCCTGGAAAAACACTTTACCAGCTGAACCATATCCAGAGGCTTCTTTTGAAAATTTTCTGGGTCATAAACACTGAACAATTGGATAGTACTTATAGAGTTATTTCTAAGTCATTTATTTTTAGCCAAACATTTTTGTCACTCCATGTGATTGTCCTTACATCCTTTCTAAAGTTCTTCTAGCAAGGCAAGGGATGATTTATATATATATGTATATATATATATATTCTACTAAAATTTATTCTGCTTTGGAAACATACTCAGCCATCCATGAGCGTAGTACAATTTTAGAAAATGTTAAAACATCAGTTTCATTTCCTTCTAGCATTCAAAAGTTACCTCTGCAAGCCAAAACAAGGAATTAGTTCAGCATTTCTTAAATGGAAGTAGGTAGTACATGAAGATCACATGTAATTTTCCTATTTGAGGCTGTATTATATCACTGTAAGTTTAGGAGCTTAAAACAATTCAGATACATCATCTTACAGTCCAAAATATGTCAAAATGTGGCTGGAGGTGAGGCTACCAACATGACTAATCTTGTGCCTTATACATCTTCAAACACAGCATGGTAAGCTAGTGCATCTTCCTTGTTCTCTTTCCTTGATTTATGTTTTTCTATGATTGTGCACTTATGAGATCATCAGGTATAGTTGCCTCATGTCAAAGTCATTTGATTGACAGCCTCTGTTACCCTTTGCTGTAGAAGGTATTTAGAGGTTCTACAGTCTAACACAAATAAGACCCATTGCTTTGTATATATTAGGAAACACTGATTGTACATATGTCAAAGACCAGCTTTGACAGGACAGGGGAGACTAGGAAGATGTGCCTAGAGTGGGTGGCTAATTACTCAGCAGACTTTCCTCTGAGGGTATAAAACTTAATTACCTGGGGCCAGCTGCAACCTGCAAGGGACTCTGAACTCTTTGACACTTCAGGACTGCAGTGACAAAGAAAATAGAAGAAGGAAAAGAACACACACACACACACACACACTCAGTGGATTAAGCAAATTAAACAAGCAGGCTCCAACAAATTCACATTTATACACACATACGTACATACACACATACGTACATACATACATACATACATACATACACACAGACATACAAGCATACAGACATAGACACATTTACACATTAGGTGAATGGGGAAGAGTGCCAACCATATTACATATATACACATATACACATCATAGATACATCATATACACATATACACATGTACACAAGTAGTAGATAGAGCAAAGCTCCAGCCAGCTCCCTCTAGTAACTTTATTCTTTGTCCTTAGCCACTTTATACCAACTAAGACAAAGTCCTCTTCATTAAAAGAAAAATTACCACACAGCCATAAAATTGTCACAAAAACAGATAAAATCATTACATAAGAGAGATCTACAGCAGGATTATTGAGTACATATTTTTATAATTAAAATTCACATGTAACTAAACATTCCTCTTCATTCCATAAATTCATTCTAAGTTAAAAGCAATAGTTTTTATGTCATAGGTTAACAAAATTTAAAGTTAACAAGGTTTAAGGATATACAGTAGGATAATCATTTACATGTCTTCATTAAGACTTGTACCTAACTAAACATTCTTTATTTATTTATTTTTTTGCTTCACAAGTTCATTATAAGTTCAAAGCAATAGTTTTAATGTCATAGGTTAGCAATGTTTTTATCAAGAAACAGATCATCTCTCTTATGTCTTATTTTTAATGTTTTTTTATTTTTAATGTTTTGTATAGCTAAATTAGCTAATTATCTATTTTCTGTTCATGACCTATTTTATCATGGTGCATACAGAGACCTTTGATCTCATCTCTGTGCCTAACCTAAAGTGAATGATTTTCCTTGATTGTAAATTTGTCCCAAGCCTGTTTTTTTCTTCGTCCAATTTATATGCTTGTGACACACAGAGGCTCACAGAACTCTCTCTGCAGTTTTCTTATTCTTCAAGGTGGCCTAAAATTTTTTGAGTCAATTCAAGAATTCTATGAAATTATCAGGAATTATGAAACCTCAATTCATCTAAACAGCATTATTTCATGAAAGTACATATCCATATTGGTCTTCAGGAAATCTGCCCAACAGAGTGGGTTACTACCCAGGAAACAATAGACAGTGAGGGTCTCTCCAAATCCAGTGTCACCATGCCAGATATACCAGGAATACAACAATGGCAAGCATGGAAGGTCGTATCAGTAAGAAGCAATCTGGAGATGAAGCCCCTGCGGTCCTTGCCTCTTTAGGGTATACCCATCACAGCCATGCAAAAATGGTAGGCTGGCTCCAGGAACTCACTTGGTTACCACAGCTTTTCCTGCATGGCCTCAGCCATATATAATTAAGTATGTAGCCAGCATGGTGGATTGTGTTAATAAAGTGAGTACTTGAGAGACTTAGACAGAGGAATTGGTCAAAGTTTGAGGCAAATATGGGCAACAGAGACCCTGCCTTCAAAACACAAAACAATAATGATAATAATAACAGTATCAATAATGTCTCTCCAACTGGGCTTCTCAAGCTCATGTTTAAACCATATTGTGAAACATGAAGGCTAAGAGTCACTGATGGATTTGTCCTAATGTAACTGAATACAATCTCCTTTCATTAACATCTCTAAGAAATACAGAGAGGTGAAATTTGCATCCATCCATTCTATTCTACCTGAAGTTAAGCCAATTTGTCATGGTGCAGATCTCCCATATTTAGTTCTAAGATTTTACCATTCATCCTCATGTTAGTTGCAGGATTATTTTGTGTCCTAAGTCTGATTGGCTTCTTGAGAAAACTCATCTCACTATTATCAGTTGCTAATTACGTGCCCTTGGTTTACATCTCTCTAAATACTATTTTACAAGTTGCAAGTTGCATGTAATGGTTGATAATATGGATCTTAGGGTCACACACTCTTGCTTGAGATTTATTGCTGGACCATCTTGGCTGCCCATCTCCGAATAAAGACACAGAGACTTATTATTATTTATAAAAACTTAGGCAATATAGCTAGGCAGGCTCTCAGCTAACTCATACAAATTAACCTGTCAATGTCTGGCCTATATCCCCATGTGGATCATTACCTCTCAGTCCTGGCACCTGTTTCTTCCACATCCGTGTCATGAATCACTCATGACTGGTTTTTCCCACAGAGAATGTCTCTTTTTGGAAGTTTTGCCTTTCCTCCCCTGTCCTGGCCATCAGATCTTTATTAAGCCAATGAAAGGTGAGGAAGTTGTATATTTACAAAATACTGAGGTAGATGGTGATCCATAAGAATAACATTACCAAAATCCAGACAGTACACCACTAACTGCCAGCACAGTTAAAAAATTGAATACTACAGAGACAACCTTTACATAGTACCCAAAAAAATTACCTTAACAATTACTGATAACTTCACAACCATGTGGCCAAAAGGATGTTTACCATCTTTAAACTTGGGATAACTTCTTGCAAATGAAGGGAAGAGTAGTTTAAATAATATCTATTTAAAGTATAATTTAAACTAAATTAAATAATGCATATAATTAAATTAGTGCAAAACTCTAATAATACTAACCACTAAGTAAAAGTTTTGATTGATTTACTGCTGTTGTCACTATTTGGAAATAATTGTAGAGTCAGGCACACCTAATTCCAGCACCTAGAAAGTTGAAACACAAATGTTGTACATTTGAGGCTAACCTGAGCTCTGTAGTAAGTTAGAGGCTATCCTAAGCAAAAGAGTGAGGCTCTGTCTCAAACCAACCAATCAATCTTGGGAAAACACCCAATGGGTGAAAAAAGAGATGACTAAGAAGCCAGGAGCACTTTGCTGTTCTTATAAAGGACCTAAATTCAATTTCTAGCACCCACAATAAATGACTTAAAACCATCTAAGACCCCAGTTTCAGGTATCTGATGTCTTCCTAGGCAAGCACACACACACACACACACACACACACACACACACACACACACATACACACACACACCACACAAACATACACACACACCACACACACATACCACACCACACACACACACACACACACACACACACACACACACACACACAGAGAGAGAGAGAGAGGGGGGTGGGGGAGGGAGAGGAAGAGAGAGAGGTTATTTGGTTATTTGTCTGGACAAAAAGAAGAGATTTTTAAAGACTGCAGCAGTGATGCTGTGTGACAGAAATACTTTTACCAAGAGTATCATTTCAGAAAAATACCTATACAAATACAGCATAAACAAAATCACTAGCAGGCTCTTTAAATCTCTGCAGGTGGATTTCACTGGCAGTGAAAATCTCCACAAGGAATTATTAACACATATAAATGTTTCAGCAGTTTAATTTAAAGAAAATAAATTGGGGATACTGACCCAACACTTTATTTTGAAATTCTAAGAAATCCAATGTTATACAAAAACTGATTGAACAATATATTAATCAAAACACTTCAAAATGTTATTATGTTTTAATTACAAGTGCAGCCTATACCTTTGTAGAATGATAGTTCAAATATATTGGAACAGCAGTGTCATTATCTTTCTAGAGATGGGAAAACATCACTGGGATCCTGAATGTGTCCCCAGTGAAGCCTACTAACTCAATTACATTGTGATAGAAAAATGAGTGTTGAGGGAAAATGAAAAAAAAAAAAAAAAAACACACTAATTTCCACGGGTCTAATTAGCTAGGTTGAAATAACAATACTCCTAATCACAGATACAAGTAGTTATGAGATGCTGATTACCAAACTATTAGAGTGCTGAGCTTCAAATATGAGGCATGCAGGATATGGGGTGTGTGTGTGTGTGTGTGTGTGTGTGTGTGTGTGTGTGTGTGTGTGTGTGTGT
>CAJQZJ010032121.1:4114426-4154221 GCA_907164525.1 Lophiomys imhausi
TGTGTGCAGATGTACAGGTGAGTTCTCATCTAGAGTTGTTTATATAGCAGAGAGATGAGAAACCAGTCAAAACGGACCAATGAATTTTAATTAATAGAATAACAGCTATCATCTTGTTCAAAGAAGAGGTTTTGTTTGGAAAATCAGATTTTGACTTATGAGGCTGAGTACATGCATGCAGTGCCCGTGGAGACCAGAAGAGGGCATCAGGTACACAAAAACAGGAGAGAGAGATGGTTTCACACCACCTGATGTTCCTGATGTTAGTGCTGGGGTCTGCCCTCAGGTCATCTGTAAGAGCAGCAAGTGCTCTTAGCTCCAGCCAACCCCTTCATCTTCTTACTGCTAATAGATTTTTATCAGTTTCAGCAGAGCACTGAATATGCACTAAAGTCTGACTTTTCTTTCTCTGACTAAGATCCCCTCTAGGTCGCAATCTTGGAATATTGTTTCTTTTAATGGACTGATGTAATTTATTTTGTACCTTTTACCTTGAATCAGGCTTATCTTGGTTGTCTTAAACCACTTTTCACTCTCCTGATGCTCACTTCCTTTTCTTTTAAATTTTAAAAGATTTATTTATGTTCCTTAACTTGTATGAGTATCTTGCCTGTATGTAGGCACCTGTACACACCGCATATGTACCTGGCAGCCGAGGAAGTGAGAAGGGGGTACCAGGTTCCTTGAAACTGGAATTACTGATTGTTGAGATGGTTGTAAGCCCCATTCTTGGTAGTAGGACTGAAATGGTGTCCTCTGCAAAAACAGCAATGCTCTTAATTGTTGAGTTTCTGCATCCCCTTCCTCTGCTCATTTCTCAAACAAAACTCACAATTTAACTCAGGGTCTCCTTTATAACTCTAAGCACAGTTAAATCATTTTTGACATTGATCATGAAATCAAGTGAGTGATAATATTGGTACAAAATAAATGTAACTGATGAAAATTGCCATCGTACTCAATGTAAATGTACTAATAAAAATTATGAATATACTTACAATTAAAATACACCATGGCCAAACAGAAGAGTATTAAGAGCACTTGTTTTAAATGTCTGGTGGTTTTGAAATGGAAAGGAAATTTAAACTTATAGCTATGGGTTGGGTTGTTGCATAATAAATAATGAGATCACAGTTCCCTTCTTTTTTTTTTTAATAATTTATTTTTTATTTCTTCAAGTTACATCTCAATCACAATCCCCTCCCTACTCCCCCCTCCAGTCCCACCCTTACACCCTCCTCCCCCTCAGCCCCACCATCCTCTTCCCTTCTTTTTTTTTTTTATTTTAAGGTATTTATTTTCCCCCCAACAGCTCTCCCTTTCAGTCCAAATAATGGTTCTTTTTCTTATCACTATAAATACAATACAAAACAACAGAAATAAATAGGCCACGATTATAAGAGCTATATGGCTTAGCATACATTCCCAATGTCCAGTCCATATGTAATTGGCACCTGACTTTAACATTATACTATCTAACCATCTCCATGAGTTTAAAGTTCTATATCTAACTCAGCTTTCATACTAACTTGCCTCATAATTTTAAAAATATCTTCTTAGATCCAGAACACCCTCTTGATTCCTAAACAACTCAAAATTTAACTATGAGACTCTAGCTATCTATTCTTCAACCACCTCAGAGACCTGAGAGGGATAAATATATCTGATTATATAGGAAGTGCAGGGCCTACAGCTTCCAAAACTAAAAAATGACATACCAGTGGCTGCCTGGACAGTTCCCATTTTCTCTCCATACATTACAGCATCAATCTTCAGCCATTTGGCCCCATTTCTCTGACAGACATTGGTTGTAGAGCAGGAATTATGAAGGACTCACCTACCCTGTCTTGGCAGAGCTAGGCTGTCGACTTACCTGCTTCCAAGTTTTGTCCTTTTTGGACAGAAGTCTGTCTACAGTTGAAGCAAGTGGTTTTTCTTGCCAAGAGAATGGCTTACCACCAATTTAATCATCTCCCACTGGAGATTCTTCGATGCTCATCTTCTACTTGGAGTAATATAGGGGGTGCTGTCAGGAGCTGACATGTCTCGATATCAAAAAATCTTAAGTTAAGAAAACATCTTTGAATGCCATATTCTGCAGATCTCTTGAGGTTTTTGAAGATACCCTATCTATCTCTTATATTTAGATAAGCAAATATTGCTTGTCTCTTAGCGACTTGATTTCTGAGTAGCTTAGAAAATAACTGTGATAGACTGTCATAGTAACTAACAAAATGACATGTTTTCATGACTATTAGTTTCCGTTTCTTAATTATCCTAAACAGTTTATGTCGGTTGGTAGCGAGAGGTCACAACTTGACATTTCATTTTTAAGTATTACTACAAACAATACCCTTAAGAAGTGTTACCCTTAATTTTGTATCAATATACAAAGATCAATACCAATGTGGCCAAATATAATCTTAATTTTGTATCAATATACAAAGATCAGTACCGATGTAGCCCAATACAATCTTAATTTTACATTAATATACTAGGGTCAATACCATTGTGGCCAAATATAATCTGAATTTTGTATCAATATACAAAGATCAATACCGATGTAGCCCTATACAATCTTAAATTTGCATTAATATACAATGATCAATACCAATTTAGCCAAATATAATATTAATTTTGTATCAGTATACAAAGGTATAAAGCTATATTCAATAATCTGTCCTTTTTTCTTGTTCTTTCCTATACTATGTCTATGTCCCATTTTTCTCAAGTCTGTTCACTCCTATATAGGAGAGAAAGGAGGATACAGAAACACTGTAAATAAATTAAAGGTGACAGCTGTTCAACCTGGTTTTACAAACCTCCAAGAGTTGAAAAAACTTAGAGCTAAGGTAAAATAATGCATGGTGTTAGCCCATGCCTTTACCTCCAGCAGAGACAGGAGGATCACTATAGAGTTAATTGTCTTATAAATTCTAGAGTTACAAGAAACAGGGTGGTGATGGTGCACACCCTTAGTCACATCATTGGGGAAGAATACACCCTTAATCCCAACACACTAGAGACAGAAACAGGCAGATCTCAGAGCTCAAGGCCACCTGATACAAAACAAACTCTAAACAGAGAAAAACTTTGATCCAGGAGTGGAGGAGCACATCTTTAATCCCATCAGTTGAAAACCACATGTCTTTGATCCCAAAATTTAGAATGCAGAGACAGGCACATAGGATTTGGAAAGATTTAAGTTTAAAAGCTACTTACAAAAGGCAGGCTGCAATTCAAACAAATTGTCCTTTGAGATCTCAAAATATATACACTAAAGGTTTGTTTAGCTCCAAAATATCAAAATAATTTCTTCTTTAATCCGGATTGAAAGGTAATACTTTATATATTAACAAAAAAACCAAATTTGCTCCAGGAAAAATATTACCTGACCCCCCCCCAAAAAAGGTAATTGTCCCAGAGTTAGGATTAGGGCAGGGCTCTGTTCTTATCTTTCCAGGAGATTTAAAGCATCCATTCAAGGAATCCAGGGACAACTGGACAAGGGAAACCTCAGCAGAAAACAGATCAGACACCAAAGAAGACGAGTGGCCCAGATGATCCAGCCTTGCAGACTTCTTCAATAGCAGTTTCCTCAAAAGTCTATAACCACAACAACTCAAAATCGCTAAGATCGTTCAGCTCCACAGACTACTCCAGCCAGATCTTCAGTAAAGTTCTGAAGATCAGCTTCTGTCTATGAACTTCGTAGGACATCTAAATAGCTGAGCACAAAGGGACTGAACATCAAATGATTCTATTAACACTTTTAACCATTTTTCCATTCTTATTTGGGCCCCAAACAGGTGTACTACGTCCCAAATCAGCAGGAAGTCATTTTAAGAGAACAACGTCCCATCCCCAGAAGGTGGGGAGGGTGTTCTCCCCCTTTGGTTATTTGATAGATAATAGAAAATTTTGTCATTTAGGGGAAGAGACTACAAGCTGTTAAATGGTCTTGTTAAATGGGTTTTGGAGGCTAGACCCAGGGACTTCTCTCTTTTGCTTTTCTGTATCCTCCTTTCACAGTTCCCTTCTTAATACTCCCTTTCTATAAATGCATCAATTACTTGTAATGGAAAATTCTATCTTTGCATATGTGTTCAGCTGTCAGATAGTTTTGTCAATCTGTGCTTATTCCAGGTTTCTTAAGAGCACATTTTATTTTTAAAATATATCTTTCCATTAAAAATATACAAATAACTAGAATGGCTCAATGTAAATCCAGTTTTGGCCATAATTTATGAAGCCCCTATTTCACAATAATTTACTTAAATTGCTACACTTCATGATATTGTTTTTACAACTGATCTTTTCAAAAGTGTTCAAAACTTTCATGGAAAGCATCTTTGTCAAAAAATTTCACCAGGAATGTCATACTATATGTATCTTTTCTGTTGCTGAGATAAAATATCATGTCCAAAAACAACTTAAGGAAGACAGGGTTTGTTCTGACTTGTTTCCAGAGTGATGGACTCCATCATGGTAGGGAGGGGCACCATAGAGAGGAGCAGGAGGCTCTCTGGTCATACGTTTATCCACACATAGGAAGCACTGAGAGGTCCCATGAATTGGGGAAATACTTTAAACCCTCAAAATCTGTTCCAGGTCATGTGCTTTCTCCAGCAAGGTTGTACCTACTAAAGTTACCACAAATGAGCTTGTGGGAGACATCCCATTAAACCACACACACACTTTCTTATGTTAATATAATGACTGATACCAAACATTAATATTAACATATTGCTTTGAAATTATTGATCAACCTCAATTATACTTTATGAACATTATACTATCACAGATGGGTTCAAATTAGAAATACTAAAACATTATTTCATATGGGTTAGAAGAAAGACTTACAGTTGATTTGAGCTTCCATGCTATTTTGAACACACCTGAGAACTCCAATATAGGAACCTGCATCAGTCAAAGCCCACCTTCCCAACTTACACTTCAGTCTAATTTGATATTGTTTATATCCATCCAACAGGTGAATTGAGAAAGAAAACCTGACATTTATGTTAACTATAGAGTTTTAGTTCTCCTTAAAGAAAACTGAAATTATGCCATTCGTAGAAAGATGGATGCAGATGGGGATCATCATATTAAATAAAAGAGACATATATACAAAGACAAATGCTGAATAATTTTCTTCATTTGTGAATTCTCTGTGTATGTGTGTGTACATAAAATCACACATGACATGAAAGTTAAGCTAGCTTTAATGAGGAAGGAAGTTTCTAGTGGGGGTGAGAAAGAAAGACACAAAGAAAGCTATGGGGAGATGAATATGTTCCCCTGAAGCCCATTACTGTGTATAAAAAATGTCAGTTTAAAAATCATCACCTCAATTTATGCTAGGAGAGCACCCAAAAACGGAAGAGTATACACATAATACAGAGTTGACTGTTGCATGTGTCTTTCTAAAATGCATCTGTGTTTTCAGCCATTGTTTACGACTCTACCTTTGGCTTTGTAAACTTGATCCCGCATGGAAATCTTTTCAAATTGTGTATTTCCAAATAGTAAATTGGCTTTTGGGAATGACCATTTGCTTGTGAGTTGTCAAACACATGTGTCTACTGTAGAGTTACCTGAGAGTTGAGTGACTGTGACAGAGACTGTAAGCCAATGAAGTATAAGAATTGACTATTTGGCTCTTCACAGAACAACAATCAATAAACAAACAAACAAACAAATCATATCATGTTACTTGACTATTAACTTAGATAAACAAAAGATTTCTGGAAGAATAATACTTTCTTTGATTCTTTGATATTGATATTGCTATCATGTGGCTAATATCATGTTGTCAATAGCTTTTTAAAATTTTCTAATGCAGGATAACCGCCTGGCTACTCCAACTATTCCTGCCTCTGAAATTCCTATGATTAGCCTGCAGTGCTGATGTCTGGTTTTATCAAATAAAGATCCTATGTGAAGATGGGATGGGACCTAGTATGCTGTTGCTAGCACAAGAGGAAGTACATAAAAGCTACATATACAGTAGAGCAAGCACTGTAGGGTACCATGTGCATGGAATTATAACTGGGCTACATTTAAAATCCAGTGTCTAGGGGTGTGGATGCCAGGGCTTGATCAATCCATTCCTATGGGTGAGCCAGTGCTGAGTGTGGCCCGCCAAGAGGAAGATTTTGATTCTTTATGTCTCCCCACCCTTCTACTTACCATATTATTTACAGAATTTTCTGTTTTCTTTTTTTTTTTTCTTACAGTCACAACAGAGGAAGAACGGATATCAGTTTTGTTGTAGATTTTAGATCTGAACCTATGGGCCATAGGAGAATGTAGCAAATGAATTTAGTTGTGGATGATCATGTAGACTTCTTGTATAATAGTTACAATACTGCCAAAATGTAGCAACATAGATACTCAGAAGTTTTTGGTGAGAAGTAAAATGTACCTTCCTATTTAAGGAGGAAAATTTCCAGGGCTAGCTCAGAATGGTCATAACTGGTAATGTTCCTGCTTGTTTTAATCTAAACTAAGAGTCATATTCATTAGTACAAGCTTATGTGATATCTATCCACCTTCCTTGTCGCCCACCCTTTCATTCCTCTGATACTAACTGGGACTCTATTTCTTAGAAGGAATTGATTTCTAGGTCTAGAGACTTCGAAAGAATCGGCTTCGTTTTTATGCATGAACCATGGTCTCCTTTCCTTTTACTTCCTTTACTGATTTAAAGAACCTTTGAATAGTCAATGGCAGAGGTGGACAGAATGGCCTACTGTTTTTCTTTCTCTTAAAAAAAAACTATATAATCTCAAAATATATTGCCTTAAAAATGGCCATGCTTCATTTTACTCACTCAAATCCCTTACTGGAATTTGAGGATATATCTTTATGCATGTCTCTCATCACTTTCTTTTAACTGCTGTAAGCAGTTGAAAAAGTTTGCATTGATGTCATTAAAGATAAGGTTAGTCTTCCTTAGAATACACTCATTTGTTTCATTTCTGCTATAAAAACTTGATAAACATGGACATGTCACAAAAATGAGTGTATTTGTAAGTTCTATTTAGAAATTTTAATTTAATTTAACGGAGTGCTAACAGGACGGTTTTGTTTTTTTTTTCCTTTGAGACCTGATCTTACTAATATGATTAAGGCTGGCCTTCAGGTTGCTATGTAATTGAAAAACATGTTCAAGCTGTCCTTGAACTCACAGTCCTTCTGAGTCTGTTTCTCCAGTTTTGAGAATTGAGAACTGCACCTACGTGACCAGCCTGAATTATCACTGTTTGGAATGAAAGACTTTTCTTTTTCCTTTATTTTTTATTTCTTCAAGTTACATCTCAATCGCAGTCCCCTCCCTATTCCCCCTCCAGTCCCACCCTCCCACCCTCAACCCCCCCATCCTCTTCCTTTTTTTTTTAAGTTTAAAGTATATCTTATTTCCCCCTACAGTTTCCCCTTTAAGTCCAACAAATGGCTCTTTCTCTTATAATAATAAATACAATACCAAAAAACAGAGGTAATTAGGCCACAGTTATGACGGTTATATGGCTTAGCATACATTCCCAATGTCCAGTCCATATGTATTTGGCACCTGACTTTAACATTCTACTATCTAACCATCTCCATGTGTTTAAAGTTCTATATCTAACTCAACATTCATACTAACTTGCAACACAATTTTAAAAGCATCTTCTTAGGTTTATAATGCTCTCTTGACTCCTAAACAACTCAAAATTTAATTATGAGACTCTAGCTATCTGTTCTTCAACCACCTCAGAGACCTGAGAGGGATAAATATATCTGATTTTATAGGAAGTACAGGGCCTGCAGCTTCCAAAACTAAGAAATGACATACCAGTAGCTGCCTGGACAGTTCCCATTTTCCCTTACATTACAGCATCGATCTTCAGTCTTTTGGTCCCATTTCTCTGAGCTTTATTTCTGATTAGCTTAGAAAATAACTATAATTGCCGCCCTGTGACTGTTAACCCGGAAATCAAAATATGTCTGCGCAGGCCGCCGCCATCTTGTATCCCCCGAATGAAAGACTTTTGAAGCTGAATCTGTTTCCTGATTCCTGTACGCAGCACCAATATAGTCTACCTGGTTGAAGTTTGTGAATAATCCTGATTAGTAGTTTGCTTTTTGTTTTGTTTTGGTTTGGGCTTTTAATAAGTATTTTCAATAAGCCAGACCTTCTTTGAAAATTAGTACAATACTGCAGGAAATCCATCAAACTCTCCAGTGTAACTTAAGCTCCTAAATATTGAATCCCTAAGCTGTGTGACCCTTGTATGAAAAGTCTCCAAAGAAAATCAGAGGACAAATGAGATCTCTCTAAGGGCAGATCAGTAAACCAAGAGATAGAGAAGCCTGCCTGAAATGGCTTTTCTGCCTAGTTCTCTTGAAAAATCTCAACAAACTCAGCTTTACATTGTCAACAGTTCAGTGGGTCTTCTGAAACTCAGTGTATCCATCACCTTTCTCCTTGCTGTGACCAAATCTGCAAGAAGAAGCAACAT
Organism: Lophiomys imhausi; assembly: GCA_907164525.1. NCBI lineage: Eukaryota > Metazoa > Chordata > Mammalia > Rodentia > Muridae > Lophiomys > Lophiomys imhausi. Next base: position 4,122,934 of record CAJQZJ010032121.1, read on the forward strand.
AAGAGAAGGGTGAGTTTATTTTGCTGCAGTTTTCAGGAACTCCTGGAAGCAGAAGTGTGATCCCCCAGTTTACAGTGCATCAACAGTTGGGAGTCAGGGAGAGAAGACAGTTGGTGCTCACGTGGTTTTCTTCTTTTTATTCAGTCCTTGAGTCATAGCCCGAGGACTGTTACCACCCACAGTTAGTGTGGTACCTTCCCTACCTCAATTAACCAAACTGGAAACTACCCTCCAGCACAGATGTGTAAAGAGGTTTGCTTTCAAGGTGATCCTAAATCACATCAGGTTGACAATTAAGATTACCCATCACCCCAGCAGGCATTTATGCATAATCATGGTTTTTGGTCCAAAGAGGTAGGGTATGATGCTAACTGGCCTCCTTTGTGCTTATAGAAGCATTGGCGGGCAGAGGCTTTAAATATTTCATGCTTTCCTGGGAAGAAGCACTCTTTCTAAGCTCTGTGACAAATGGGGAAGATGATACATTTCTAAAGCCACTGGAGGCAAGACTCATTTGTTTCCCCTTCTTCAGTTTGAGACATTCACACTGATAGTGATATTTCTTTAACAATGATAAATGCTCAAATCCTCTAAAGATGTCTCTTTTTGATATGTGCAGTCTGTTAAGTCCTAACTGTAGCAATAGTTTGCTGCAGTATGGATAGATCATAGCAGAAACAATCAGTGAAAAGAGAGTTGCAGAAGAAGTCACTAAAAAGATGGCATTCTTAAGGATGAATTTAGTTTATCATGAAACATGCAGAGATCACTAGTTCAATGACAGCTATTCACATTGTCTTTTTAATTTTTATATTGAAACAAACATACCATACTGCTAGCATAACTGTATGTGACTAATACTCTGCATATTGTTGTATGGAATTAAATCTAGGCAATCAGTCATTTCATCAACCACATAGAGCAAACCTAAAGCTGTGAGTATAAATTGTTTCTCATTTGCTCTTGAAAGGATGATGATCCTTTTATTTTCCTTCTATAGAGACATGCATAGGAAAATATGCCTGCCTCTGGATCAGAATAGAAAAAATGGATTGTTATGAAAGAGTTATCAAAAAGACTTACTATTCAGAAGAGTTTGGTATCCTAGAAGGTCATATAGGAACTGTTAAGTACTGTACTCTTCTGCTGCCTTGATGAGCACAAGGATGGGGACTAGATGTGAGGAGGAAAGAGGGAGGGGCAGAAGATGAGAGAAAATCTCTCATCAGAGCTGGGAAGGCAGTAGTTCTGAACTGAAGATGAAAATCTCTCAGTTTTGCTTCAGTGCTGCCTCTGGCTATGAAGGACCGAACACATCTGCTTGATTTCTAAACACTAGTTGTCTCATCCATAAGAAAGATGAGTGTCTGCATTTCAGTCCAGTGTTTGTTGACCATGGTAGTGTTTGAGCTAGAATACAGATAGGACTGGGGAGTCGGCTTAGTGGTAGAAGGTGGGTATTGCATGCTTGAAGCCCAGGTTTCAACACCCATGCCACAAAAACAAACAATAGAAATTTAAATAAAGGTTTATCTTTATTTATTTATTTTATCTAAGTCAAAACTCCTTAGAATCAATTAAAATTTCTTATAGAAGAGAGTGGACAGAGTGAACATAGTGAGAGAATGAATGCAGAATGCTCAGAACACTGAGTTCATATATTTCCCCATAACCTTCAGGGACAGTAGGCAATATGAGAGTGACATCTCATGTTTAGCTGAGCATAGCAACCTCCCAAGTATATTTGAACCCCTTTGCATGGATTACCACCCTGACATAACACATAACCTTGTGTTCTTTGTTTTAAGTATGTCTGTGAATGTTTTACTTGTGTGTATGTCTGTGTGCCTCATGTGTGTCTGGTGCCCATGGAGATCAGAAGAGGGTATTATCAGATGCTCTAGTACTGGGCTTACCGATGGTTGTAAGGCAACATGTATGTCCTGGGAATTGAACCCAGGTCCTCTGTAACAGCCAGTGCTCTTAACTTCTGAGACATCTTTCCAGCCTCCAGCCTCTAGTTTTTAAGTCTATATCTGTCTTGTTTCTGCAGGTGCGTGCGTACACACACACACACACACACACACACACACACACACACACACACCACACACACACACACACACACACACACACACAAGTGAGAACCAACTGAAATGACATAGTACTTTGGAAATCCAGTTAAGCATGATCTTCACAAATTGACCCCCTCCCCCACTTTTTTTTAAATTGTCCTGGGACACATGAACATCTTTCCAGTACAGCTACCTGGAGGCAAGAGACAATTGATTTTTGACTGGTGAAAATAATCCAGCCACAGGGAAGACCAGTGACTGAAAAAAATCAGCCAATTTCTAATTTCTTGTTCAAGGAAAGGAACAGCTTGACTTCCCAAGGCTTCCTGAATGGGAGCACATTCTTCATTAACCCACTCACGACCTGCCAGGATACCAGGTGTTCAGGAGAACATGATGTTCTATCCTGGGATTGCAGTTGTAAACTAGTCTCATAGCAACTGTATAGAACATCAGTATCTTGAAAGAGAATTTAAAAGAAGAGTTGCCCTGTTAGCATATATCCTTGTGCAAGTGGGTGGGAGTTATGTCTTTCATGTTGATTGCTACACACAGAGCAACACAGCATGCCCGAAACTTTTCAGTTGTTTAGTAAATATATTTTGAATGAACGAACGAATGAATGAATCAGTAGGTGAAATGTGGATGTAAAAACAGCAAAAGAAGTGACTCAGCACAACATCACAAACCACAGGAGAAGGTGCACAACTTTCTCTGAGATGAATGAGTAAAAGACAGGTGTCTGACTGAAAACCTTACACTGGGTGGCAACTAAAAAAAGTGCTTCTCTATTGGAGCTCCCTACATGACTGCCAGGCACCCCAGAGTCTCCTCCCCTAGACAATTGTCATTGCTTCAAACCTCCACATTCCAAAGTTTGCTGCAAGTGCTTATCAGACCAACCAGTGGCGCTGTGCTTCTTGAGCACATTTGAGGAGGGTTTGCTTTCCAATGCTTCTTGGCTGAACAATGTGGTAGACTCACTCATTACTAACATGCAAAAATGGTGCTTTGAATGTAAAGTGTGGCTTCCCTGGAAGAGCACCAACTGGAAGATTCTCATAGAGTTGCCACACAGAGCCTCATGCAGTTCAAGCCTGTCTGTACAAGTTTATTAGGACTAACCTTTACTTGGCTTCACTGCCATCAAACCAACCTCTCCACATTCTGTGGGATGCTCTCTATGTCCCAGTGCTGTGAATATTCTTGAGGAACTCAGCTGCTTTTGTTTCATCATTTCCTTCCTCTCTCCAAGATAGAATGGTAAAAAGAATGGTAAATAACTCAAAGATTATTCATATTTGGTATCTAAGAAAATAATCAGTAACCCAGTCAGGTCACCCTAGAAATGTGTTTCTGTTGCCAAACTCCATCCTCTAATATTGCTTCTACTCTCTGCATGCCCTTTCTCCTGTGCCCTTCTACTGCCAAATGATCTTGTTCCCAAACCCATGAAGGTGACCTTTATTTCATTTCTTCTGTTCTTCATTGCAGAATATGATTTCCCAGGTGTCTCTTTTTCTGTGGTCTACTTGACACTTTTCCTATTCAAGGATTTTCTCTCCTTTTATGTTCAGATAAGCATTCACTGGAGTCAAAGATCACTTCTTGCTATGTTCATTTATTAAGCCCAGAAAACTGACTAAGGACAGCTTTCAGGGAGGTGTACCATCAGCTCTCATATAGGGAAGATGGTAGCACCCGATCCTGTTTCTTTATCTAAGTGATGACTTATCAAGGTCCCTGATTCTCTTGACATTTTATGGCTTAGCAATCTAATGGTAGTTAGTATTTATACTTTCAGTTATGACTTCATGGTGTGTCAAGGGCACGGTAATGGCTCCATGAACAAAATGTACCTATGGCTGGAGGAAAAGGCCTTCCCCCCTCCCACTTCAAAAACAAAAATTAAAAAAAAAGCAAACTTTTTTTTTCCCTGAAGTATTTCTTGCAAATTTGTCCTTAAAGAGTTATTCCTACTGGAATGAGGCTAGAAGATAAACACAGCTGATACCTTTGTCATGACTAGGGGTAAGGTATTGCTTGGAAATGCAAACCTCACCACTCTGAGCAGAAATACAGATCTATTGGCAAAGTTTCAAAGGCAATGACAGTTGGGTAGTCTTATCCACAATAACCTTGGCCTTTCCTTCTTACATTCTCTCACTCCATAGATGTAAAAGACCAGCCTTAGATAACCTCTTCCACACAGTCTCTGATTTCCTAAACTAGATACCGTGTCCACTTTTAGCACCTTGTTACATTACTTTGCTGAAGAAACATGAAGAAATGTTTATTTACCCAAATTGGACGCTGATGCCCAGACCAAACAAATCATTCTACACAAGTCTAACTAGTGAGCAAGTGAGTTTGTTGCCTTACTTACAGGATGGATGATGGGTTGCATGGATGCCTCAAAGGACACTCTATCTGGGTGACAATTCAGGAAAGGTGCATCTCTGGGGCTGTCTCCACAACTTGCAAGGAGATAAGCTGATCTGAGAGAATCCTCTTCCTAGAAACAGTTATTGCTTATGTAACCACAGGCCCTGGTGAATCTTGCAAATTTCATGATGTTCTAAGATTTGTATGTTTTCTACACTTTCAGAGTTGCATAAGCCCCACCTACTTCCTAAGTCTCAAAGTACCTCCTTCCAAGGGCTGAATATTTAAATTCAGAGAAAATAGATATACCATGCACTTATATTCAATTATCTTCCTCTCCATTTTTGGCATATCAAATATGAGGGCAAGACAATATTTCGTCATTTACCATAAAATATAAAAAGATGAAACTCCTAGTACTAGCCTGCAACCTAAGGAGACATTTAACTTCAAAACACCTCTAGCTCATGGAAGGAAAAGGTGACTATTTGAATATGTTAATCAATAAAAAACATATAAATGACATCTGATTTTGAAAATGATCTTATTACCCTGTCTCCCAACTCAGATCAATGTTGTTCTTCATCTGCCCGGGTCTGAATTCCCCAGTTATTCTGATGACCCTTTACTAACACATTTTGTTTCTGGTGAAAATTGCCCTGCGTTGCTTCACCAGTTGCTAAATTGAATTGGCTTAGCTAAGTAACAGGTCTCATCTCAGGTAGAGGCTCTTCCAGACTGAGCTGCTGACTGTAAATTGTTTCCTCTTCTGATTTTAGATGAGATAGAATCTATAATCACTTAGGAGAGCAACAGAGTTTATTGGAAGAAGTCTGTGCTCTGACTCCTGTTGTCTCGCTCCCTCCTGCTGTTACAGTCTGTGCTCAGAGAAAGACAAAAGCCAACAGTTTTCAGCTCCAAATGAAGAAGAGATTGATTTCCAAGACTGAGATTCTCCTTATTATCTCAGTAGCTTGTCTCCTCAAGCCTCTGAAAATTACCTCTCAGTCAAAGCTGGAGTGGCAAGAATGGAGTTGTCCTGTCAGGGACATGACTTTTTAATTTTTTTTTCTTTTTGGATTTTATTTATTTTCATTGTATGCATATGAGTATTGTACTAGAATGTCTGTGTAGCCTGTGCATGTAGTGCCTGTGAAAACCAGAAGAGGGTAGAGGATGGCTGAGACTGGGTGCTAGGAATTGCATCCAGATCCTTAGGAAGAACACCTAGAGCTCTTAACCTCTGAGCCTCTCTCTAGTTTCTGTGATGTGACCTTTCACTTGTACTTTTCACAATGACACTGCCTGATTCTACTGTTTGTGAATACCTCACCCAAGGCAGTGGGAACTCACTGGGAAGTTGCAATATTCATTGACAAAATCTTGGCCAGATAAAAGAAATACTTTTCATGACTATTAGTTTCCGTTTCTTAATTATCCTAAACAGTTTATGTCGGTTGGTAGCAAGAGGTCAAAACTTGACATTTCATTTTTAAGTATTACTACGAACAATACCTTTAAGAAGCGTTACCCTTAATTTTGTATCAATATACAAAGATCAATACCAATGTGGCCAAATATAATCTTAATTTTGTATCAATATACAAAGATAAATAACAATGTAGCCCAATACAATCTTAATTTTACATTAATATACAAGGGCCAATACCATTGTGGCCAAATATAATCTTAATTTTGTATCAATATACCAAGATCAATACCGATGTAGCCCTATACAATCTTAATTTTGCATTAATATACAATGATCAATACCAATTTAGCCAAATATAATATTCATTTTGTATCAGTATACAAAGGTATAAGGCTATATTCAATAATCTGTCCTTTTTTCTTGATCTTTCCTATACTATGTCTATGTCCCATTTTTCTCAACTCTGTTCACTCCTATATAGGAGAGAAAGGAGGATACAGAAAAGAAAAAGAGAGAAGTCCCTGGGTCTAACCTCCAAAACCCATTTAACAAGCCCATTTAACAGCTTGTAGTCTTTTCCCCTAAAATGTGTCATTTTGTTAGTTACTATGACAGTCTATCACAGCTATTTTCTAAGCTACTCAGAAATCAAGTTGCTAAGAGACAAGCAATATTTGCTTATCTAAATATAACAGATAGATAGGGCATCTTCAAAAACCTCAAGAGATCTGCAGAATATGGCATTCAAAGATGTTTTCTTAACTTAAGATTTTTTGATATCGAGACATGTCAGCTCCTGACAGCACCCCCTATTCTACTCCAAGTAGAAGATGAGCATCGAAGAATCTCCAGTGGGAGTTGATTGAATTGGTGGTAAGCCGTTCTCTTGGCAAGAAAAACCCCTTTCTTCAACTGTAGACAGACTTCTGTCCAAAAAGGACAAAACTTGGAAGCAGATAAGTCGACAGCCTAGCTCTGCCAAGACAGGGTACGTAAGTCCTTCATAATTCCTCCTCTACAATCAATGTCTGTCAGAGAAATGGGGCCAAATGGCTGAAGATTGATGCTGTAATGTATGGAGAGAGAATGGGAACTGCCCAGGCAGCCACTGGTATGTCATTTTTTAGTTTTGGAAGCTGCAGGCCCTGCACTTCCTATATAATCAGATATATTTATCCCTCTCAGGTCTCTTAGGTGGTTGAAGAATAGATAGCTAGAGTCTCATAGTTAAATTTTGAGTTGTTTAGGAATCAAGAGGGCATTCTGGATCTAAGAAGATATTTTTAAAATTATGAGGCAAGTTAGTATGAAAGCTGAGTTAGATATAGAACTTTAAGCACATGGAGATGGTTAGATAGTAGAATGTTAAAGTCAGGTGCCAAATACATATGGACTGGACATTGGGAATGTATGCTAAGCCATATAACTCTTATAATTGTGGCCTATTTATTTCTGTTGTTTTGTATTGTATTTATAGTTATAAGAAAAAGAACCATTTTTTGGACTGAAAGGGAGAGCTGTTGGGGGGAAAAAAGAAATACATTAAACTAAAAAAAAAAAAAAGAAGGGAAGAGGATGGGGGGGTTGAGGGGGAGGAGGGTGGAAGGGTGGGACTGGAGGGGGAGTAGGGAGGGGATTGTGATTGAGATATAACTTGAAGAAATAAAAAATAAATTATTAAAAAAGAAATACTTTTCAAAAGTTAGATTCTTGGGGCTAGAGATATGACTGAGCAGTTAACAGCACTTAATATTCTTTAAAAATTTTATGGTTGGTTTTGTTTGTTTGTTTTTGATACACATGGGTGTTTTGCCTGTATGCATGTCTGTGCACCATGTGAATGAAGTGTCCATGAAGGCCAGATAGGGTGGCAGGTCCTCTGGAACTGGTGTTACAGACAATTGTGTCATGCTATATGGGTGCTGGGAACTCAAATCACGTCCTCTGGAAGAGGAACAAGTGCTTCTAATGGCTAATCCATCTCTGCAGCACATGTGTTGCGTTATAGTAGACTCACCTAAGTTTGCAGGACCCAAACCAGGCAGTTTACGATGACCTGTAACTACAGAACAACAGGATCTGATGCCCTCTTCAGGCCTCCATGACACCTGCATGTCATAAACATGCACACACTCTGCCCACAAGTATGTATATACAGTTTAAAATAGTTTTTAAAAGTTAGATTCTTAAGCACTAACTGCTTAACTATTTCTTTAATTATAGCTTACATTTGTGCAGCAGGACTGTATATACAGTGGGCAAGCTGAGTCTCTTGGGGGAGACTTAGCTAGAATAAATACCAAAAACTAGGGGGCAAATTTGCATTCAGTAGGACACCAGCTTGGAGTGAAAGTATAGTCACATGTGCTGAGTTATTATGGAGAGGTAGTACAGCTGACACCTGAACATCAAGAGTGAATGGGAGGGACAGGCCAGATGTGTCTTAATTACAGCACTGAGAAAATGTTGACCACTGCCCACGGACAGGACAGCTTCCCCATTGTTCTTTCTCTGTATCATTGTGCACTTTATAACAAAACATCATGATCCATCCCTTTCCTTCTCCCCAAGCCACCATCCTTAGAGCCTCCTTTGGCTGGAATATTACACAACACTCCCAGAGCTACGGAGGTATGGAATGAGTATTTCTCAGCATCTACTTCCATGTTGCCTGCAGCAGGTTCTCCCAGTGTGATTTCCAGATTGGTGGCAACAGCATCAACTGGGAACTGAATGCTGTGAGACTGGGCATGAGGTTTCAACATAAGACATTTAGATCAACACATACATTCGATTCATAGCATCCACATTCAAAGGCTGAATAGTTTATACCCGCCTCCTCAAAGGAAGAGTACAGTATCAAAGATGTTGAAAGAATATGTTACAGTCATCAAGGGAGTTAATATGCAATTGTGGGGTAGATATTTTAGATAACCTAAATGTTCTATTTATCATAATGTTTCCTACACAGACTCCAGTACTTATCAGTATGACTGAAAGGCAATAGTGACTATTGTGGTGATGGTATTCTCTTTCCTTTGTTTCCTTTGTGCTTTCTATTTGGAATTATTTTGCAAAGAAGTTTTATTCATTTTCATGTGTTCACTTATTCATTCTGGCACGTGTAGCCAGACGAAATTGTGGGCATTTGGTTCATTGAATAATAGTTCAATGATATCATTATTTACTTTGTTCTTCCCAGTGACTTCACCTTTCTCATGGGAAGCTTATCTATGTGGTGTTCCATATCCATTTGATATCATCTAGCATTTTCATTTATTCATTAATTCTTTTGCACTTCTTATTTCTTCACACTGAATGGTGACCCAGGCTAAATCATGTGTTCCTGTCTATAGTTGTTGAGGTACCCATTTTCTAAGGGAGGCATTATTTACTCTGTTGAAAGATTTCTTCAGACCAACAACTTTGTGCTAATTATATGTGTGTTGTGAGAAATGATTGTATCTGAGCTTTCTATAGACACTAGAATGGGTATGTATATGCATTATCCTGAATGTAGCTCACTTCTACTTCCCTCCTCCCCTCCAAACTGTGAATTTCTCTTAATGCTCCAAACTATAATATGACATGTCATGGTTCATGTTCCCTTACCCCTTTGCTTCTGTGTAGTTATTCTAGCAACTACAATCCTGACTTCCATTATTTTGTATTTGTTGAACCCAATTATAGAAAGTAGCTTCAGATTATGAAACTGCATCCCCCACAAAGAGGAGGTTTACAAATCGGAATGCCATTTTAAATACAGTTTTGTTTTTTTTTTTTAGCGACAGCATTTCTAATTAAAACTCTGCTATTCAGAGTTGGCACAGATCATCCCCTTTCCTCATGTCCTCAGGTTCTTGACACACTCACAATAGACCGAGGCTCATTTTCTCAGTTGGCAGGGATCCCTCTACATAGTGGACATAAGGTTGTATGCAGTAAAGGTTAATTACCATAGTCTATTGTTCTGAGAAGCACATGCATCTTTCAGCCTATACTTACTGTGCCATATTCCATACCACACAAACTGTGCTTTGTCATCATGCAGTTCTTTTGTATGGTGCTATTTCAGGGAGCCTCTCGTACTCTGACAACCCTTGTTTGCCACTCTCGCTCTTCTTCATTCCTACTTTTACATTTTACCCATTTTTCTATTCATAGAGGGACTCTAGGTATAGTTTTTTTGAGTTCATTTTCTCATATACTGTAATGTATCTCAGGAATGGCTCCTGTTAGCTGCTAAGAAGTATTCTGGTGTGTGTATTAGCTACAGTTTATCTTTCCACTACCTGTTAATAGGTAATGGAAATATAAATTGACACACTTTTATTGGTAATGATTACAAATAAAGTTATATAGGAACTTCTGAATTTCTATTAAAGTAAAGTTTCAGTTCACTTCTGTAAAAGCCTAGGATAAGTCCTGCTTCTTCACAGGGTAAGTGTGTTAACATCTGTGGAATATCAAGCCACCTTCTGTTTTAGTTGCACCAATGCACAGTGCCCCCAGTAATGCACAGACATTTCTGCATTTTGAATCATTTCTATCATTTGATGTTGGTAGGATGTTGTTGTAATTAAGCAGCTCTGATGGTTGTGTGTTAGCATCGGATAGAAATTTAACACTTCTTTCATATCTGCCACATATCTCTTCAGCTGCTTATTCTAAATGATTCTAAGTATGAATTTAGATACTTTTGTCCCATTTGCTTTTCATATATTAATGCCTTGTTTGCTTTAAACATTATTCTAGGCAGAAAGTTATTATCAGATATGTGACTTCATCCTAGTCTATAACTTGTGTTTTCTTATCATTGGTTTTCATGAACAAATGTTCCAAGTTTTCACAAAATCCAATCTAGCAGCTCTTATTCCTTTGAAAATTTTGAATTTTTTCTTTTCTTTTCTTTTTATTTCTTCTTTAAATCTAAAATCTGAAAAACTGATCACTAAAGTCCAAGTCATGCAATACTCATTTATCTTTTTTAAAGATTTCTAGCATAGGTTATATACTCTTGTCCAACTTCTATATACAGAATACATTTCTATATATAGAAGAGTATTAGTTATTGGCATTTATTCTATATATGTACAGCCAATTTTGCACCAATTGCTGAAGATTAATTTTTCTTCCTTGATGCCTTTATGTATCTTTCTTTGCTGATGGTCTGTTGAAATGACATATAGTAACATTTGTCCCTTAATCACATAACTATCATTGTATAAATGCTAACCCATATTGGTACTGTAACTTCATATTAGGCCTCAAATTTGGACAGCATGTGTCTTCAATTTTGTTTCTCTTTTTAGAATTGTTTTGGCTATCCTATTTATTTTTACCTTTCTGTATAAGTGCAGAGTGAGGTTTTTTTAATTGACATTTTATTATATCTGTAGATGAAAAGTGAGAGAATTATTCAAATTTTAAAATCCTTTCCACTCACCCATGTTTGTTTTCTGATACAGATGCTGAACATATTTCATGGTATCAGTTCTATATTTTCATAGTGTTGTTAATGACAGTGTTTATAATGTAATTTTAATGTGTTTCTTGCTGACATGTACATGCATGATTGATTTTATATATGTGGTAGTTATTTGAGGGTATAGTTGTTTACACATACAACCACATTGCACATGAACAGAGGCAGCTTTCCTTTTTTTGCACATCTTTCTTTGCCATTTTTTTCTGGGGGTGGGAAGGCAAAGCAAACACTCCAGTACACTGGTGCAGAAGAGAAAACAACTTCTCTTGGTTGTGGTCTCTCACTATCCAGTTCCTGTGAGATGTATTTTTCATAGATATGTGTCCTTAGGCTAATGCGGTTCTCTTCTAATCCAGGCTCATGTGTTTTAATCATGAATGTCTATTGAGTTTTGTTAGGAACATCTTGTACATGTGTTGAGCAGGCTCTTAAATTTTCTTAATGTAATAATATGGAAAGATTGTAAATAAGATAAGCTTGTTTTCCTTGGATGAAATCCATTCAATGGAGATCTACAATAATTCTTATATTGCTGTTTTTGCTAATTTTTTAAATACTTTTATTCTTTGAAAATTTCATACATGTAAACAATGTGTTTTCGTCATATACATTCCCCAGTTCCTGCCTCCCTCCAACTTTCTCTTTATTTTCTCATCTTCACACCCTAGTCTGTTAATGTTTTAATGTTTTATATAGACAAGTTTTAAGAGTGTATCCCCTTAAAATTTTTGAATATTTCTTATGTTTTAAACAGTGTCCTTTAAACTTATTTCATGACTACCTCTCCTTTTAGACTAGACTCCACAAAAAAATTTTCTGTAATTGTAAGAAACCAGCTGAAATATAGAATCTGCAGATCCATTATTTAAAAATTTGATTACTGTGACTCTTTCCAATGTCACTCTTCTTTTGGCAAGTTGAGGATCTCAGCAAATTTCAAATATTCATCAATAGATGATATCATCTATCATGCAATTCAGCTGTCTAACCAAGGTTGTCAACTACTTTGATATTTAGAAACTTCCTTTTAAGTATATCTGTCAAAATTTAGGAAAATCAGAGCCCTCATCCAGCCCAGTTCATACCAGCTGCCCTTGAACAATTCACAGCCAAATCACTAGCTCTATGATTTAAGGAATTTCATAAGCTGAGCTCTATTTCCCTGAATCTAACTAAACTGATGTAGCAGTTTGTCCTTAGTTATAGCAATCAGAGTTGAACCTACTATTTGAATGTAGTACTGCCCCTGCTCACCCCTAATAAAGGAAGTCATGTTCAAATCTGTACCTCATAGAGCAAATCTGACCTAGTCTATCAGTTTATCTTGGTTTACTTTCTATATTTAATCTTGGGAAGTTGCCTTCAAACTTTGGCACAAACTTATTGAGACCTCAGCAAACAGTTGAACTGTGAAATTTAACTGGAAGCCACGTGAGAGGCAATGGGGCAAGACTGGACCACCAAACAGCAGCTGTATTCTGTTTGAAACCTCATGGTATCCCCCATGTTAGAGGGGGGAAGCTGATTTTAGACATTCATAGTGGCCAGATCTTTAGAGACAGGATCAAGATGTCCTATCCAGTTTAAAAAAAAAAAAGCTTGGAATTTCTGCCTTCCTACTACATCTGTTTTTCCTGGTACTTTTGTTTTTTGTTTTTGTTTTGTTTTGTTTTGTTTTGTTTTGTTTATGTCACTCATAGGGATTAAGTTCTTCATGCCGTGGAGCCAGGCTTATAGTTAGTTTTTCTTGTTATTGTTATGATAGCATGTGACCCCACTGCTCTTCACTATGTGGCTTATGATGCTTCCTAAGGTGGGAATTAAAGTTTGATGACACCTGATATAGTGTCAATAGCTCAGACTGATAGCCCAGGCCACCTAACAGTCACATCAGTCTGCAGTCTACCTACATGGGAGTTTCTTCTTGTACTTTAAAATGTTTGCTTAGTTTTTGACTGGTTCTGGTAGTATTACATGATCCTGACCTCATAATGAGTTAAATCTTAACCTCCTGGCTCTTGAAGCATCTTATGTGGATGGATACATACCTTACTTCAAGACCTTTGGAATTCATCATTGAAACCATTTGAGTCTATATCTTTCTTTTATAAAGGTATTGGTAACTTTCCAAGTTGTTATTTATAATTGGTATATGATCATGAATATGATCTGGGATCATTCAGATGATAATTTTTTATTAAATTTTCATAATTTGTGTATTTCAAAGGAATCTTCTATTTCCTTGATGTTTCTGAGTTTAAGGACATAAGTGTTCATCACATCCATGAATAGGATGCATGATTATTTTTCTATTTTATGCCTCATAGTAGTCTTTGAGATTTCTCTCTTTTTTTTTCTCTCCTTTCAACAAAGTGATTTTTTTCTTCTGTTGTTTCTCTATTTCAAAATCTGTTGATTTTTGCTTTAATTTTTATTATATCTTTTTTTCTTACTTTATTCATATGTTCTCTCTCTGGGAGCATAGGCTGACTCTGTAAGTTCTTTCTTGCTTTTTAGTATAATTATGTTTGGCATCAAACTACCATTTCAGATATTATCCATTAATTCCAATGTACTATAGTTTTATTAAGTCTTTTCAAAGTATTCAAAATTTTTGGACACATTCTATTCGACCTATGGTTAGATTGACAAACTTGTTATTGAATTTTTAAATATTTGAATCTTCCTATGACTTTTGTTATTGATCTTTACTTTGTTAAGATCTGAGAATATACTTTGCATGTTTTCTGTGAGCTTTCATTTCTTTTTTTCTTCAAAGACCAGACATGGTTTCTTAATGAACCTTTCAGTTTCACTTGAAAGTAGTGTCTATTCTTGCTCCATGTATGGTTCTAGAAATGTCAGTTAGGTTGATTAAACTGATTACACTGTTGTAAGACTTTTATGATTGAAAAGTATCACAGATGTTTTCTTGAGGACTTAAGTTGGAAACCTTCTTAACATTACACTGATACCAACTGATATTATACTTCAATGGATTCTTAATTTGGGATAAAGTTTATGCTTTTCTGTGCTTGTGGAAGCCTATTTATACTCCTACATGTATTCATGTTCTAAATGTAACAAAGTCCATTGCAGATGTCTCCCCCAGTGCACAACAGGAAGAGCAAACCATTTTTCTTGTTCTTACTTAAGTCTTCTACTCCTGGGATGGTCTTCATAATTTTTTTTTCCACAAATATACTCTCTACTTTTATCCTCACTTGCCTGTCTGAAAGTATATCTTCTAAAGCAGTGTATTCAAGAATGCTGACTAAGCAAGATTTGGAATAAGATGAAGTTCTTCAATTGTTCAGTAAATTGTACAATCACCTATATGTCTTCCCTTGACAGTCATAAAAATAGATTGGGATCATGAAGACTCTGAGAAACATAGGGTCAGAAATCTATTAAATCCTCCCATTACACAAAGCCGGGAACACCTAGTTAGTGGGAAAAGAGCATGAAGTATATGAAACAACTTTTTAATGACTGGGCCAATTGTATGTGATCCATAAAGTTTGTTTGTAATAGCCGTTGCTCTTGTTGGGGATTTTTTGCTTTACATTTTATTTCTTTGGAGCTGATTTTTAAAAGTTAAGATTAATGTATTGGGAAAAAGAACTGGAAATACAAAGTTTAGACAACTCTTGGGTATTAATATGAAAACTAGCTGCTCCAGTGTGTATTATTTTAATTTAATAGAGAACATGCATTGTAAAGACCTCCATTCACATACTTTATCTGCTGCCCTTTACCTAATTCCTCAAAGTTAGTACCACTGGCATTCCTTGTATTATTACAAGTATTCACAGTGCATGAGGTTGTGGTTTACTGTGTGATTTTCAAAATAGTTCAAGAATAAGCATGGTGTCTTAAGCCTTCCTGAAACACAGGTATCCTTAACAAAGTGCTACATATTCAATATCACACACACACACACACACACACACACACACACACACACACAAAATCTTTCCTGTTCTTTGATACCTCCTTGGGAACTTTATTGATACTCTGCTTTCTTTTCTTGAACAGGTGGGCTCTGCATTGCCCAGTCCGTGAGAATCCCCCAAGAGCGCAAAGACAGGACCATTGACTTTGATAGAATTATCAAACAGCTCTTGGACACCCCCAACTCCAGGGCCGTCGTGATTTTTGCCAACGATGAGGACATAAAGTAAGGATGATTGGTGAACCTCGTTCCTATGCATGTCACAACTTTAGGAAGCAGAGGATGAGGATGCTGGTGAGGAGAGGAGAAATAAAGTCAGATCAGAGCTCTAATTACAAGGTGGTAAATTATTTCACTCTTGCTGTCCCCACACAGGTTGACGGCCACAGAAGCAATAACACCTTGATGTCGTCTAGTTTCCTTTTTATTAAAAACAAAATATATTACATTATTGATAGAAAGAAAAAAGTACTAGACCTTTAAAAAGTTGTATTACTAAAAACATATGTAAGTATGCAGGCTTTTATCCAAAGAATGGTGTTTGTTAGTATAAAAGACAAAGGGTTTATAATTCTGCCTTCTTCATTGCTCAGAATTTAAACACAGGAAACCAACTGTTGAACCTCCACATTATGCACCCGTCTACTATTTTTTTTTCTGCCTTGATTTCCTTGCACTCCAAACTTGTCATTGTAATTTCCCTTTTGGACTAGCTCCTTGCATTTGCAGCCAAACCATAGAGCCACCCTTTACATCTCTTCTAAAATGCAAATGACCCCTGCTCCCTTTTCTGAACACTATATATAACCCTGTCAAGAATCTTCATTTTTATCTTTTTTAAAGTTAATAGTGATTTTACCTGCCTGAAAAGGCTAATTGTTTGTTTGTTTTTTTTTCAAACAGTGTCCAAGCCTCCAGAAAATGCCTTGCAACCTGTGTCCTAGCTTGTCAGTCTCTGGAGTGTCATTAGGGAGACATTCTATACCATGCTCTTGATCCTTTTTAAGTACCATGTAGGTGTACTATATGTGTATGCTCTTGACCTAGCTTGCCTTCTCATTGCACAACAGAGAACCCTGACTATCAGTGCCTATCAATCCATGTAGTATTTTTAAATCTATGTGCATAAGTTCCTTTTACTACAGATTACCCAACATTGCCCTTGTGGATTGAAAATTAGATTTTTCATCACAGAATTTTGCAGTTATAAGTAATAATACCATACCAAATTTCATGTACAGAACTATCTATGCTGAACTATACATATGGAAATATGTACTTATAATATATAATATACTGTGTGATATGTAAATAAATCTATCAGACTAAGATATCCATAGTACACATAGAATTTCTCATCTTTTCTTTTGCAATTTAATCATAGATTCATAAAATTACATGCTCTAAGTGTTCTTAGATTGTAAGATTTTGTAAGTGAGATTCTAGAAAGTACTAGGATAAAGATCTGTATGTTTTTTCCATAAAAAGGCCATCAGTACAATCATCTGGAGATATGTTAATTTATACTTTCCTGGTGTGGAAGTGTTATGTTTTAAATCTTTACCTTGTATGTTAAAATTGAGTTATTGAAAATCAAACTAAATGTGAAGGTGAATTATTTTTATTAGGTAAAATTGAAGAGTTCAGACCATAACTTCTTCCTTAGGATTTTCCAAGGCCATTTCCAGCAGCCTTTTCCTCCTCTCCCTGCTCCATATGTCATACCCAACAGTCCCAAATCTCTCCAGCATCCCACTGTGAAGGTCTTGATCACAAGTAAGGTGTCAGTACCATTACATGGTAAAGTATTGAATTTAAATTTGAGAATATTCACTGGATAGATCAGCACACTCTCTCTCCTTGAAACAGTTTATTTCCCTAGCTCCCACTTTCTTTGGATCTCACTTTTTCCATCAGTAAAATGAAAGTTTGTTTAAACTGTACCATGAGAGTGCTCCCTAGTCTAATTTCCTTGTAAATATTTTTTATTGTACATACTGCTGGCCAAAGCACTGTTGCTGTTCGCTCCTTCCTAGTTCTTTCCACCATCTCTGGTGTATTTTCAAAGATTTCTGTGACCAGAGTATTTCTGGAACATTCTTCTCATAATGCTTTAAATTTTTAGCTCATGCCAGTGGCATCATGTGCTGTTGTTTTTGTTGAATGCTTCAGATAAGTCTGTAATGCCCATTATCTCTATCCATCATTAGAGCAGATGACTTTTCAATGGTAATTTTTATCTTTACTATCTGTCTTGACACTAAGAAAATAATTGATGCTCAATAAATGCCATTGAATGAGAGGATGGAATGCTGAGTCTAGTGCTCAGTGCTCAATGATATAAATGAAAGATCCTCTCCCCGACTTTATGGTTGATATTTGTTCACATATACCATATGTGCAGTTGTCCACTTAAATGCCTATTCCAATGTACCACCGTGTTCTGGGTGCTTCTTCTGTATGATTTTTGCTCATGGCACTGTTTGACTGAACCCTGTCTTTGTCTTTATCTCATGTTTTCTTTCATATATCTCCTTCTCTGGGGAAATGATCATTAGATGATAATTCAATATATTATTTCCCTTCTGACATAAAACTCTTTGTATCACTGTTATTTTGTCTTATTTCTCTTTGTGTTTTACTTACTTGTGAGGTTTTGTTTTCATGTATTGGTTTTGGGGTTCTACTGTCCCCCTCATATTATTAATATACTTCTTAACCATTGTATACACCTTGCTCTTGCTTAGTTTACACATTTACTAATATGTGATACACTAATAATGTATGCCTGGGTTGAAGTTTTCAAAAGGTTGTTTTGTGATTAAGATTATACTGTTAACCTGTAGTGTGTGGCTTAAGTTTTAGGTAGAACATGTGCACAAGCCTCTCATAAAGTATGCATATTGTTTTTAAAATGGAGTTAATTTTTATACTGAATATGATGGCATATTGAGATTTGTGTGTTGGCATCTTGGTTTCTGAGCACAGTGATAAAAAGTCTAGTGTACATGTTTCTTCTAGATTGTGTTCTTAAAGGCAGAACCATCTAAAGATTACAGAATCCCCGAAATGTTGATTCTTTTTTCAAAAACTGAACACCGGAGATGGAAATTCTGACATTTCTTGCAACATTAACTTCAAATACTTTGAGAATAGCAATAAGATAGCATTAATATCTCAATTGTGAAGGGAAGCTAAATGCCAAATCAGTCATGGCTATTGCTAATTTGGATTTTAAAGAACAAATTTTGTCTGCAAATTTGACTCTGCACAAAAAAGTAACATGTGTCCATTGTAAATCGCTTAGAAAATAAGAAACAGTTGCTTAAAAAAAAAGATCCTGTAAATTTTATTTCCCCCTAATTCTGTGAAAAATCAAAAGTCAAAGTAAGGATTACAAGTAATAAATGGAATAATCTCTTATAAAAGCATGCAGCTTTTACATTCAGAGAGAGTATCTAATTAAATGCAATTTAATATTTACAAGGAAATTGTAAATGAACTCCAGTTTTCTTCTGCAGAATGGAGACTGCCCAGGCTGTACACATACCTTTTGTGACTCACATTAGAATTTACCCACTCTCTGTACTTTGAGGAAGGGCTCATTTATTTATATATATTTGGTTTTATCCTGTTTTCTTGGCTTCTCTCTAACTTTTCCACCTCTGTCTGATGTCATCACTTCTCCACGCTTATTAGCAACAAATAATCATCTCTTCCTTCCTGTAATCCAAGAAAACTGTGTATTTCACATACACATACAAACACATACATACACATATGCCTATATTGGCAAGTTTTCCTCATATGATAATTGAAAAATTATTCATTGTTTTAAAAATTGTTACTTTCCTGTTTTAACTACAGCCTTTGACATAGAAACTAGGTATATTTCATTGAAAGTTCCATTATTTTATTTTAGGAAATAAATATATACATGTATTTAATTATTTTTAACATTTTTAAAATTAATTATTTTTTTAACATTCCAATCCCCATCCTCCTCCCTCATCTCTTCCCAGTCCCACCCCCCCCCCTTCCCCTGCTTCCCGACACCCTCCTCCCCCACCCAGCATCAACCCACCCTGGTACACCAAGCCTATCAGGACTAATTGCCTCTTCCTCCAAGGCAAGACAAGGCAGCTCTGCCAGGAACATGAGCTCCTGAGGGAGGCAACATCGTCCAAGCCCAGGATAGACCCTGTTCTGATTGTTAGGGGATCCACTTTAGGACCAAGCATCCCATCAGCTTCATATGTGTAATTGGCTTAGGACCAGTCCCTACAAGTTCTATATGTGGTGGTTCAGTCTAAAATTATTTATTATGTGTGTGTACACAGGCTCACATACATGCATGAGTATGTGGAGGTCAAAGGACAACCTGTGTGGGAGTCGGTTGTCTTCTTCCATCTTGTGGACCTCAAGACTTGAACTCAAGTCCTAAGGTTTAGTGTCAAGTACCTTTGTGCACTGAACTATCTTACCAGTCATTTGTTCACAGTGACTAAAGCACTCTAGCACAGAGCATCTGCTCCCTAACCTGCCCTCTATAATCTCCTCTCCACCTTTTGGGCAGCTGCTTCAACTCTTTAAGCTTTTTCTGGTTTTATCTGCACAACGAGCAGACAGGCAACATTGGAATTTTGATTCCCTACTCATTCATATCTGAGATGATTTAAATCGTATGAATATTGTCTAACGTCCCCACATTCTAATGTCATATTTTTATTGTATGAAAATTAGTGTTTACATTAGTATGAGTATGTAAACACTTAACTCTAAAGAATCAAGCATTTATTTTTCCTTTAGTGCTGTGATATAATGCAGTTTGTTTTACCTAAAATTAATGTAATAATGTTTTACTTAGTTGTTTTTTCTTATTTAGTTAGTTAGTTAGTTTTAGTATTTTGCCATTACTATTGGCATTACAGACACATCCCTTCTTCTCTAGTTTCATAAGTCAATAATCTCAGGCTCATATTTCTTTTGGACACATGAACACTCCCTCATTCACTCTAAATCAGAGACCAGTTACTATGTTGTTAACATTTCTTCTTCCTGTTTTCTTTCTTTCTCTCTCTCTCTCCCTGACCTCTCATTCTTGTTCCCAAAAGGTTTCTATTCTGCATATATATATATATATATATATATATATATACACACATTTAATCTTCATCTTTATCTCTATATCTTCATCTACATATATCTCTACTATATATAACTATCACTATCTATATCACCTATAAAGTGTGCTATATATGTACCTATATGTACATACAATATATATATATATATATATATATATATATATATATATATTGCTGGAATACATTCTTGAATAACTTCTTTTAAAAGAGCAAACTAAAGAGAATCATATTTCAGGGCTAGAGAGATGGCTCATTGCTTAAGAGCACTTATTATTTTTGTAGAAAACCCACCACACACATTACACAGCTCACAACTGCCTGTAACTCTAGCTCCAGGAGATCTGACACCCTCTTCTGGCCTCTGAGGTCATCTGCATGTATGTGGTACATTTAAACTAATATAGCTATACATATCCATAAAATAAATATATCATTTTCTATGAAAAGAAAGTTTTGTGTGTTTGATGCTCAAAACTGTTCTTATTCTGACTCTACTATTAATACTTGGCACAGTGATATGTCTCATATTTATTAAAACAGTATTTACCTCAGAAATGATTTAGCAAACAGTATGGATTATTTATGAGTTGGAGAATTCCTTATATGTATGACATGGGACAGCCTAACTTTCCAATGGAAAGGAAATCACAAGTAGACTGAGCATGTGTAAAAATTCTGATTAACAATTAGTAATCTAATTTTTCTGGGTTTTGTTCTGAGTTTCTATCAGCTTTATAGGATAATGCTCATTATTTCCAAGGCTGTTACTTTTGTAACATGCTTTGCTTATCTGTTTTCATGACAGTTTAACTTTTTAAATTCACAAATTCATCCTCTACATTTCTCAGTTAATGGGTTATAATTAATAAACTATAGAAATGTTCTCTGGAATTGTCTTATTAACAATAGTTAAAAGATACTATTTAAAAATAATTTATTTTTCTGAACATTTGTTCAAGAAATTTTGACGGTATAAAGTCTCATATTTACTTTAACATTATTTATTTTTAAGATTTGATTTTGTTTTCTCAACTTTCCTTTCTCAAAAAGAACTGTAATATTTCATTTTTAACTTGTTTATAATTAATTTTCATTTTGTACACATTCTTTTTTATGCTCTTAGTCCTTTCCACGTCTTGCTTTTGGTTAACTTATCTAAATTAGTCTATTACTTTGCACTTTCTCCCATGTCATCACATCCCCAGCTCTGTGCTGGTGTCCTTGTTCACTGCAGTCTTCTGTACACTTGGAGACGTAGGGTACGCACTAGCCAACTGCAGACATGGGCTTATGAACTGATTGGAGTCTCAGTATGTAGAGAGTTAGTTACTGTATTAAATTATTCCTCCTTGTCAAATTTGTAGATCTTTTGCCAGCAGTATTTTAAAAAATTCCACAATGTTGCTTTCCTTCTGGTATGACTTTTTTTTTTGTTTGTTTGTTTTTGGTTTTTGGTTTTTTTTTCTTTATTTTTTATTTCTTCAAGTTACATCTCAATCGCAGTTCCCTCCCTATTCCCCCTCCAGTCCCACCCTCCCACCCTCAACCCCCCATCCTCTTCCCTTTTTTTTTCTTTTAAGTTTAAGGTATATCTTATTTCCCCCTATAGTTTCTCCTTTCAGTCCAACAAATGGCTTTTTCTCTTATAATAATAAATATAATACAGTACAACAGAGGTAATTAGGCCAAAGTTATGAGGGTTATATGGCTTAAGGTACATTCCCAATGACCAGTCCATATGTATTTGGTACCTGACTTTAACATTCTACTATCTAAACATCTCCATGAGTTTAAAGTTCTATATCTGACTCAACATTCATACTAATTGCAACACAATTTTAAAAGTATCTTCTTAGATGTATAACACTCTCTTGACTCCTAAACAACTCAAAATTTAATTATGAGACTTTATCTATCTGTTCTTTAATCACCTCAGAGACCTGAGAGGGATAAATATATCTGATTTTATAGGAAGTACAGGGTCTGCAGCTTCCCAAACTACGAAATGACATACCAGTGGCTGCCTGGGCAGTTCCCATTCTCTCTCCATACATTACAACATCGCTCTTCAGTCATTTGGCCCCGCTTCTCTGACAGACATTGATTGTAGAGCAGGGGTTATGAAGGACTTACCTACCCTGTCTTGGCAGAGCTAGGCTGTCGACTTACCTGCTTCCAGGTTTTGTCCTTTTTGGCATTCGAACAAAACGGCAGCCTACAGACTGGGAGAAAATCTTCACCAACCCCACATCTGACAGAGGGCTAATATCCAAAATCTACAAAGAACTCAAGAAATTAAATGCCAAGAAACCAAATAATCCAATCAAAAAATGGGGGACAGAGCTAAATAGAGGATTCACAAAGGAGGAATCCCTAATGGCTGAGAGACATTTGAAGAAATGTTCAACATCCTTAATCATCAGAGAAATGCAACTCAAGACAACTCTGAGATTCCATCTCACACCTGTCAGAATGGCTAGGATCAAAAACTCAAATGACAGCACATGCTGGAGAGGGTGTGGAGAAAGGGGTCCCCTACTCCATTGCTGGTGGGAGTGCAGGCTTTTGCAACCACTATGGAGGTCAGTCTGGTGATATCTTAGAAAACTTGGAATAGCTCTGCCTCAGGACTCAGCCATATCACTTCTGGATATACACCCAAATGCCTCTTCACGGAATCATAAGGAAGTTTCCTCATCTATGTTTATAGCAGCCTTATTTGTAATAGCTAGAAACTGGAAACAACCCTGATGTCCCTCAACCGAAGAATGGGTTAAAAAACTGTGGTACATCTACACAATGGAATATTATTCAGCTATCAGGAACAATGAAATTATGCAATTTGCAGCCAAATGGATGGAACTAGAAAAGTTCATCCTGAGTGAACTAACCCAGACTCAGAAGGACACATATGGAATCTATTCACTTATAGTAGGATTTTAGCTATATAGTAGAAGGTATCAATACTACAACTAACACACCAAAGGGAACTTGGACATAGACTTCTTATTTTTAATTTTTATTTTTTATATATTAGTTATATTTTTTCTATTTTTCAGTCTTTTTTATCTATTGTATACTTTTTTTTAAGCAAATATTTAGTTCCTGTAAGTAGCTTCACTGTTCAGTACTTAATACATTGGTATTTGTCCAATCCAACCCACTCCTTACCTCCTGCTTTATGCAACAATTCTCTTCTACCTGTTGTTGCTTGGATGTTCACATTATTAGGGAACAATTTCTTATAATTTTATTAGAAAATTACCAGTCTGGGTTTTTTTGGTAGGGGGGGATGTGGTAGAAAGAAAATGTGATCTGAGTTTTTTAAATTTATTTTTTATTTCTTCAAGTTACATCTCAATCACAATCCCTTCTCTATTCCCCCCTCCAGGCACACCCTCCCACTCTCTTCCCCCTCAACCTCCCATCCTCTTCCTCCCTTTTTTTTAGGTTTAAGGTATATCTTTTTCCTCCTAAATCCTCCCTCTTTCAGTCCAACAAATGGTTCTTTCTCTTATAACAATAAATACAATACAAAACAACAGAAATAAATAGGCCACAAGTATGAGAGTTATATGCCTTAGCATATATTCCCAATGTCCAGTCCATATGTATTTGGCACCTGACTTTAACATTCTACTATCTAACCTTCTCCATGAGTTTAAAATTCTATATCTAACTCAGCTTTCATACTAACTTGCATCACAATTTTAAAAAACATCTTCTTAGATCCAGAATACCCTCTTGATTCCCAAACAACTGGAAATTTAACTATGAGACTCTAGCTATCTAATCTTCAACCACCTCAGAGAACTGAGAGGGATAAATATATCTGATTATATAGGAAGTGCTGGGCCCGCAGCTTCCAAAACTAAGAAATGACATACCAGTGGCTGCCTGGACAGATCCCATTTTCTCTCTATACATTACAGCATCAATCTTCAGCCGTTTGACCCCGTTTCTCTGACAGACATTGATTGTAGAGCAGGAATTATGAAGGACTTGCTGACCCTGTCTTGGCAGAGCTAGGCTGTCGACTTACCTGCTTCCAAGTTTTGTCCTTTTTGGACAGCATTCTGTCTACAGTTGAAGCAAGGGGTTTTTCTTGCCAAGAGATAGGCTTGCCACTAATTCAACCATCTCCCACTGGAGATTCTTCGATGCTCATCTTCTACTTGGAGTAGAACATGGGGTGCTGTCAGGAAAGACATCATATTTTGTATTTAAACATACCCTCATTTCTTTAGTTCTGAGCCTGTGTCATACCTGAAATTTTAAATTTTTCAATGATGAGAATCTGTGTATGTGTGTGTATGTGTGTGTGTGTGGGTTTGTATATGTGGATGAAGTTGTGTTAGTATATGAGTATGAATGCATGTGTACACATGTGAGAGTGCATATGTGTATTTGTGTGTGGATATATGTATACTACCTCTTCATTTGCACATGCCTCTCATTGTTGACGTTTCCAAATCCCATTATAACTTTCTCACTAATATTTATTCATTTTCATACTTTTTTCTTCTTTGTTTTGATATTTATAGACTATATGCATCTAAAAACATAGAAAATGAACTTTTACGTTGAAAGTAGAATCCTGTTTATTTTAATAAATGACTGCTGAAGTATGATTTATATTGACATAGTACTTTCTAGAAAGGAGACTATTATCTCATCTTTCTACCTGAAACCCAAAGGTACAAAATAAAGTAAAACAAGACTCTATTTGGCCAATATGGGAAAACATTTAGAATCTTTTTCTAATTTGTGCTTTCACAAATTCTAATAATGTGATATGCATCTCCACCTTATTACATGTTTACCTCTTTTTACCTTTTGACATTTCTTCAATATTTATTTATTTCTTCAATTTACTTCACAATCAGAGCTCTCTCCCTCTTCCCCTCCCAGTCCCACCCTCCCACTCTCTTAACCCTCTCCCTCCTATCCCTTTTTTAAAAAATTTAAGGTGTATCTTTTTCCCCCAACATCTCCCCCTTTTCAGTCCAATGAAAGGCTCTTTTTCTTATAACAATAAATACAATAAAAAACAATAAGAACAATTAAGCAACAATTATGAAAATTATAAGGTATAACATCCATTCCCAATGTTCAGTCCATATGTAATTGACAACTAATAATAATAATCTATTATCTATATATCTTGATGAGTTTAAAGTTCTATACCTAACTAAAGTTTCCTAACTAAAGTAAACCTAACTAAAGTTTCCATCCTAACTTGCACTACCAACTTAAAAACATCTTCTTAGACCTAAGACATCCTTTTAATTCCTAAACTTAAAATTTAACTGTGAGACTAAACTATCTAGTCTTCAGTCACCTCAGAGACCTGAGAAGGATAAGCATACCTGAATAAACATAAAGTGCATAACAAGCAGCTTCCAAAACTAAGAAATGACTGAGAACTTGCTGCAAACAGTTCCTGATTTCTCTCTATAACATTGGAGTATCTAGCTTCAGCCTTTTGGCCAGTATCTCTGACAGACATTAATTGTAAAGCAGGAATTATGAAGGACATCCCCACCCCGTCTTGGCAGAGCTAAGCTGTTGACTTACCTACTTCCAAGTTTTGTCCTTTTTGGATAGTATTCTGTCTACAGTTGAAGAAAAGGCTTTTTCTTGCTCAGTGTCTAGCTTGCTACTAATACGGTCATCTCCAAATGGAGATTCTTTGATGCTCGTCACCTACTTGAAGTAGAATTGGGGGGGGGGGTTATGAGGAGCTAACATGTCTTAATATCAAAAAATCTTATGTTAAGAAAACATGTTTAAATGCCATATTCTCTAGATCTCTTGAGGTTTTCAAAGACCATCTATCTCCATATATTTGAATAAGCAAATGTTGTTTGTCTCTTAGCAACTTGATTTCTGGTTAACTTAGAAAACATCTGTGATTAAACATTGTTCATTTGTTGTACTGACAGGGCTGTAACATTTTGTTACTGGTTTACAAATCTCTTTACATATGCAACATAAAAATCCTCATCATATCTTTTGCTATTGCTTGCTTATGTTTTGAGATGGTAGAGCTTCTTTTGGTTCTACTTGATTTTGAATATGCTTGTGTTCAGATTTTATACGTCTATGTTCTTTTGTGTTTCCTTCCATAGGCAGATCCTTGCAGCAGCCAAAAGAGCTGACCAAGTGGGCCATTTTCTTTGGGTTGGGTCAGACAGCTGGGGATCCAAAATCAACCCACTTCATCAGCATGAAGATATTGCAGAGGGAGCCATCACCATCCAGCCTAAGAGAGCAACGGTGGAAGGTATGTGCTTTGTCAGCGGTGGTGTGTGTAAAGAGGGGCTACATGATGCAAGGTGACCCAAACTAAAGTCTTTGGGGGAGGTTCATGTTTGTACAGGATTTATAAAATGTGTTTTCCAGAGTGAGGTGATGGGGTGCAAATGAAACCGCGCACCTGGTCTGTTCCTTTTGTTGAGAATCCTCTTTTGTAGAGATTATATTATTACATGGTAATGTTGCAATTAGCATAGATTCTTTTCCCACTCTGAAGAGCTTCCTGAGGAGAGATCATCACCATTACTAAGAACTGAAACAATCACATGCCTAAGTGTGTCTGCAGCAGCACTGCTTTTTAGAGAGAATATTTTCTCTTTGTAATTTACCCTTTGCTTCTTAACATGACAACTGCAAGGATTACATTCCCGTTAGCTCTTATGTTCCTTTCCAGAGACTGATTATAGAGATGTGACCCTCAGCAGATACCAGCATCACCTTCCTTTCCCAGACCCCTTTTTTTTCTCCTCAGGGTTCCCTTGCTTTCCTACATTTCTTCAACCTCCCCCATTTTCTTTGGCTTTTTCTTTTGCTATTAAAAAGACCCTTTAGGGGGCCATTAATGGGAAATGATGTTTCTTGATATTCTCATAATCTAAATATATTGATTAAAATTAATTTTTTCTTTCTATGAAAAGAAAGGTTATGTCTTAGTGGGAACATTATGTGAAGGAAAAAGAACTCCTCTGCTGATTACCTGCTTTTTGTTTCCTTTTTGGTGAATCATGCTTCCAAAGATTTCCTCAAGTATGGTTTGCACATCACACTGAACACAGTCCTTTTACTCAAAGGCACCAAATATTTGCACTTCTTTCTATTTTCTCTCTGAGCCAACCTAATTAGTTATTCTCCCCAGAAGGTTACCGAGTCTGTGTAGATTTTTTGAGACAAATCAGATTGTGCCTTTATCTGTCACTGGTGTTTTTCTATGTTATCTTGAAAAGATAACAATCCCATGAGTCATTTCTGTGTTTTCCTTGGGAGGTTTTGAATTAATTTATTCCCCTAATACATGCCCAGAGCTGATCGCCTATCTTACAAAACAGGTCCCTGCATTTATAGATGTGCTGCAATAATAACAGATAAGATTTTTAACAGTCTCTACTCTTTGTCACTCAAAAATGTATGCATTTGTTCTGTGCTACAAGGGTCCCATGCTTACAAATAGGTAGAAGGTGAGGAATGCCATATCCTGACTCCCAAAGTATATAGATTGGGGGAAGCAGTCAGAAAGAAGCTAATGAGAGGAAGGTATGGAAAACTCTCTGGGCTATAGGACAGCAAGTAAAGTGGGCTCAGTGGACATGTAGTTATGATGTGGTGGTTGAGAAGACTTCTTACAGGAGGTTATACAGTACATGTTGCCTGAGAGCTAACTGGGTGGACCGTGAGGAATAAGAGATGTGGACTGAAGAAGAAAGGGGCAGACACAGTAAGCCAGTTGCCTAATGGCTCTTGAAATGATTATGTGCTCTGACCTATTGAACTCATCACAATTTGCTCAGAATTTTCCTGTTTATGAAGGACTGAGAAGACTGCACCCCTGGAGTCTAGTCATGATCATACTATTTGGCTGAGTGACTCCTATTGACCCTGTGGTGGTTCCTTGAATATTAATTTGGTAGAGAAGCTCTCTGTGCTCATTGCTTTTCCTTGTAAGAAGTACCTGCAGTAACATATAGAGAGAGTGGGTTTATTATATTTGAAGGGTTTAGAGGTTTCTGTCTAGCATTGATTGTTTCCTTTTTTCTAGTCCTGGGATGAGAATACTGCTGTGAAAGTATATGGCAAAGAACTCTTGGTAGTAGGCAAATGAAAGATAAGGGTGCTTGGTGTCCTGTAATTTCTTTACAGGCATACTTACAGTGACTTTCAAGCCTCCCACTAGGCTGTACTTATTAAAGGTTTTTTGTTGTTGTGTTTTTTTGTTTGTTTGTTTTTTTGAGGGGGTTCTTTTGTTTTTTTCATCACTTTTCAAGAACATCGCCCCCAAGGATCAAAGCTTTACTATCTGGAACTTTAGGAGTTTGGTTGTTTTAATGAAAATACCCTCCATTGTTTATATATTTGAATATATGTAACCCCCAGTCAGTAGAAATGCTTGGAAATAATTAGAAACTGTGGCCTTGTTGGAGGAAGTGTTTCTCTAGTGGTAGGCTTTGATGTTTTAAAAGCCCAGGCCTTTCCCAGTTAGCTCTCTCATGGATCAAGATGTAAGATGTTAACTACTGCTTAGCACCATGACTGCCTGCCTGCTGTCACGCTTCCCATCGTGGTAGTCATAAACTCATGCTCTGAGACTGCAAGCCTCAAATAAACTCTTCTTTTCTCTATAAGTTGCCTTGGTCATGGTACCTTTGGGTGACAATAGAAAGGAGGCTAATATGGGGAGCACTGAAGACACAAACTTCACTATGGTGTCCTCTGATGTTATCGCACTGGATGTAGTTTGCATTAGTCTGACTTATCGTGCTGTGATGGTTGATCTTGTTGTCAACTTGCATGGATTTGGAATCACAGTGGAAGCACAGCTCTGTGTATGCCTATGAGGGATTTCAATTTGTTGAAAGGGTGGGAAGATCCATGCTGAAGGTGGGTACCTCCATTCTTCCTATAGCTGGGGTCCCAACATGAATAGAAAGGAGAAAACAAGCTGAGCACCATCATGTGTCTTCCTTTGCTTCCTGACTGTAAATGTAATGTGACCATGCCTTTACTACCATGCCTTTCACACCATGATGAACTTCAGCCCTTCATATGGTGAGCCAAACTTTCAAGCCCACCATCTCTAGTACTTCACAGTACTTCCTCCATGGTTTACTCATCTCAGACTAATAGAATCCATTAGGTACCATTTGACATCTTGTGTGTAAGTAACGTTTTGCCTGGGAACAGTGGGAACTTAATAAAACTTTAAATTATTATCTCCCTTTGTGGATGAGGAATCATAGGCCACATAAGGGTCTGACACAAAATATGGCTGAAAGGAAAGCTGGGGTGAGTTACATCACAAAATCTCCTATGTAGAAAGGATATTATGCTAGATGTTGTAAGTGAGAGTGGCATCAGAGGACAGCGTCATCTGTGAACAGGTGGATTAGAATGCTCACCCAGGTGACTTTGTGGTTATGAATGAGGTGTGGATTCTGGGGTAAGGAGAAGTAAGGGATTCTAGAACCGCAGTCGAGTCCTCTCTTCCTGAGCCCTAGATGTCACACAGATATGATGTCCATATTTCATGGTTATTAACCCTATGGGCATTATATTTTAGCGAATTACTATCTTTTGTGGGATTTTAGAAACACTTGAAAGAAACAATGTTATTTTATGTGTGTATAGGGTCATACAAGCTTATGATATCACATACAAAATATTATGACCTTCTTAAAATAAAAGGAAAACATCAAATAAAATCTTATAGGGGCTGGAGAGATTGATCAATGGACAAAGAAATTGACTCAAGTGGAATAGCCAGAACTTTGGTGCCTAGAGCCCCATCAAAGCTAGACACACATGGATGTGGTCCTCGAACTTGGGAGGCAGCAGGGCAAGGTACTGGAAGTTCAGCGAAAGATCCTGCCTCAAAAATAAAAATGGAAGTGGATGCAGAAATGTGCCTGACATCAACTTTAGAACTCTACATCCACCTACACGTGTATGTGTACCCACATACCGGCATGGGCCCATAAACATGCACCTGGACCAAAATCACATGCAAAAAATTATGTATCAAGACAATAAAATGGAGAGGAAATGTTGCTAAATATGGCATTCCAAAATGATAGAACAGTGACAGTTCCTAAAAATCTCTGTGCCTCCCTTCAAAGAAATGTGAAGATTTTCACAGTGCCATGAGGAAAATGTCATAGCTTCTATCTAGGGATAGTATAATTGTGCATTATCACAAAAAAAAAAAAAGGAATGAGGCTGTTTCACTTTCACAGCAGATGGAACAATAAAATTGAGGCAATGCATTCTAACTGCCATTCCTAAAAAAGGATGAAGAAAAAAAAAAGAGTTCAGCCACACTGCTAAGCCTGACCAAAAATATGAATGATCTAAACTCAACATATTTTATAAGGACAAATAAGGTTTGCATTCTCCAGCATCTTATATGTGTTCTTGTCCCTCTCACCAGCCTCATCCTTGGTTCATTCTCCATGTAAGATTGTATTAGGCTAGACTGTCTTGCAAACATTCATAATATATCCCAGTGTCTTTGACTGAGATATATGCTAAGTTGCAAAAAAGAGAGGAGTGAATTAATGATCCACATGTTTACCTTTGAAGTTCACATTTTCAACCTGTTTTGTCAACATGTGAGCCTTTGGTTAACGTGAGTGTGCGTCTGTGTGTTTGTTTGTGTGTGTGTGTGTGTGTGTGTGTAAAGGGCATTCATCTATGTGTGAGCTTCCTCAATTGCTTCTCTACCTTATTTCTTTTTTATTTCACTTATCATTAATAAATTGGCTTTATTCCAGAAAAAAA
>CAJQZJ010032121.1:4154231-4186561 GCA_907164525.1 Lophiomys imhausi
ACACACACACACACACACACACACACACACACACATAGAGACTAAATTTATGGTCCGCTTGGGTTGTAAAGGAGTTCCAGGTCACCCGTGTGTGTGTGTGTGTGTGTGTGTGTGTGTGTGTGTGTGTGTAAAATTTTATTAATACCACAATATTCAGGGGCTGTGTCTCTGCTAAAGCTAGAGTTCTTCGTTTCAGCTAGGTTCAGTAACCACAGACCTTTAGGGATCAACCTAAAGTGCTGATTTCACAACCAAAAAGTCCTGGTTTAGGGGTCCATACCTCCACCACTTTGGCTCTCATTTGGATATTGGAGATCTAATGTTGGGTCCTTGTGCTTGTATGGCAAGTACTTTAAGCACCTCATGGAACTACCTCCCCATCAATGCATAATGTATGTACAAACATAAAAACCTACTTTGGACCAATGTGCCTGCCTCTATGACATCAGCCTTTGATCACCGCTTATATTCCCTCTGTAGTTATTCTCCATTTACAGAGAAGGAGACCTGGGTGTTTTTTTTGGGGGGGGGGTTAAGCTAAGGTTGTTATTACTCTTCCTTTCAATTTAATGGTGACAGGATCTAAGCCATGGAAGGATAAGCTGTAGCTGGGCTGGCTGCCCAACATTCCTGACAAATCTATAGAATTACACCAGTATTTGGCAGTACTCCTCTGGCTCTTCAGCCAAGATAGTTCTATCAATTCCAGTTTCTCTGTTTTCAGAAGAGCCAGGTATACCCTCATTTTGTTTACATGTATGTGGTGGCACTAACTAGGATGCTCAGCCATCCTTGATGGCCCCAACAAGCCTTCCAAGGAAACCATATTCATATTGCCTTTAGCTCTTCACCTCCAAAATACCCTGCTACTCTGCAGCAGACTGGCCTGGGCATCCTTTTACGATACCCAGCAAGTGTAAAGAATCAATGTTGGTTTTGCTTTCACATGAGGCAGTAGTCCTTATAAGTGAGTACAAGATAGGCTTATTTCAAGGCAATTTCCAATGACTCCTACAAGGGATAATATTTCTTCTAGTGATATTTAAACCTGAGGTATGTGAAGGATAAATAAATAAATGAATGAATGAATGAATAACCACCCTCTGGGCCCAACATAGAAAAACCTGCCTTTGGAAAGAAGGAACTCATTATTTTTCTGCAGGATTAGATAGAAATTTGTTTTTCATAAAGCCAGAACTTGAAGCTATGAAGATATAACAAAATCGTCTTGACTCCTGACTCCAGTATCATTATGATACTGCATTTATCTTTAATTGCCTAGACATTTACTTGATGAGAGAAAATATAACAAATATCAGCAACAACAAAAATATTGACAGTACCACAGTCCACAGTGCTTGGTTTTCATTTCTGTTTGTCTGTTTGTTCATTTGTTCTGTTTTGATTTGTTTGTTTATTTTTAAATTTCTTGGAGAATTGTATACAATGTGTTTTGACCATATTTACCTACCTTCTCCCCTACTTCTTGCAGATCCACCTCACTTCTCTACTCATTCAACTTTGTGGTTTTTTTCATCTTTCCCATCCCCATGGAATCCAAGCAATTCATGATGTTTGTATACATAGGGATTGTGGCCTTCCACTGGAGTGCCATTAACCTAACAGGGCCTATGCTCTTGAAGAAAACTGATTCTCCATCTCTCAGCAGCTATCAATTGCCAATAACTACTTGGCTACTGGTGGATCTTGGTGCCTATATCTCTCCACATTGTTATTTTGTTCTGGCCTGAGACCTTGTATATGTTATCATAACTGTGAGTTCATGTGCCCAGCTGCTCTTTTGTATGTAGCAGTCACTGTTTCCTTCTAACTATGCACCACTTCTGGCTCTTGCACTCTTTTGTCCCCTCTTTTGTTGTTCTTCCTTGCTGTTTTTAAGCAATGTGTTTATTTATTGACCTAAAACACCATTTGATAAAATAGTAGAATTCTGCACATTCATTGATGTGGCCACTTCTTTCTTTAAAGCCTTCTGTAAATGTTGATGTTACAAGCCCTAAAAGTATATAAATCGAATATATAAATATAGAGATTATAGCATGTGCAATAGGCTAGGTACAGTCACACATATAACATTACAATCATAGATGACAGAGATGAAAATGTGAAAATATTTTATCAGGAAACTGCTACAATATCATTCCTTAAGATGAGTATATTTAGTCAGGGCTCTCTGGAGAAAGAGCACCAAAGGAGAGAATGTTTATCAAAAAGGAGATTGAGTAGTTTGTCTTATGTGATAATTTCAAATCGATTCAGCAATGTTGTGTGCACATTGGAGAGACTTAGCGACAATAGCAGCTCAGTCTTGGGGGCTGAATGTCGTAATAGTCTCAATATTAGGCAGAAGTCTTAGACGATTCTTGAAGAGACACTAGTTGTAAGATTACCTTGGAAGGCCTAAGAAGCTGAGCTCTGATGGCAGTGAATGGTGGCAATGCAGGAGCAACAGAACAGGATATAAACACTCACCAGCAAGGGGCAAAGGTAGACAGACCAAAATCAACAGCTTTCCCCTTGGACTTCCTTTTATCTAGGCTGCAGTGGAGAAGTGCAACCTGCTCTAGGAGAGGGTCTGCCACCTCTGTTAATCCTCCCAGGAAATGCTCTTGCAGACTCATCCAGAGCCATCTCTCCTAGATGGCTCCAGATCCAGACCATTGACAAGCAAAGTTAGTCATCACAAAATATCACTTGAGGCAAGAAATATGTCACTTTATGTGGAAAGTTACACAGGTGTGCATAAGAATAATACCATCCTCTACAGTATTAGGCTTATTTTATATCTGAAGTTATATCAGTTTGTACAAATGTTGTATAAGCCTAATAGAAACTATAAAATTGGTTCATTTACTAGCAAGCATTTGACTTATTCATACATTGAATTGTACACTGTGGGTTTATATGCATTTCTTTCTGTGTGAGAGAGAGATATCCAGATTTAATCCCTATAAATTGTGTTGTTAAGTGGGGAAAGATAGAGAGATGGGATAAGAGAACAAATATTATGTGTTCATGGACAGTGAAGTTCTAAGAACATAGGTAATACATTAAATATTAAAAAACATTGAAAATACTCATCTTGGTGGGGAGATTGAGGCAGGAAGACAGTCAATTTGAATCCAGACTGTGTTATGTAGTAAAATACAACCTCAATTTAAAAATAAAATAAAATAAAATCAGCAGCAATAGTAAAAACCAAAACTGAAAAGAAGAAGTGCCCAAATTGAATAAGGTGTCCTAGAAACAAAAACATATTGATATATTAAAATTCCCTGGCTTTACAGTCACCCATCCACATATACAAATATAACCCAAATCATCCCACACTCTCCTGCTCAAAACATTAGTCACATACTCCTCTAAAGAATAAAGCAACAGATTTTTAAGTTAATATTTTGTTAATTCTTTGTGTATTCTGTACAATGTATTGTGAGCATATTCATTAGTATCTCTTTACCTTAACTCTTTTTTTTGATCCCGCCCATGTCCCTACTTCCCCAACTTTATGCCCTCTTTTTAGAAAGTCATATTAATAATTCATTGACTCAAACTGACTCTGACCAGGGTGTAGGGCCTTCCACCTTTGGCATGGCAGACCTATCAGGACCTGCACTTTAAAGAAAACTGACTCTTCCTCCCCCCAAAAGCCATCACCTGTCTAAAGCTTCTCATTTGGTGATGGGGGCTCATGGACCCCATCTCACTCCATTCTTGAATGTTGACCAGTGTGGCTTGTGCAGGCAAACACAGCTGCTGTGGTGTCCTGAGTGCAGTGGTCTGCTCATATGCAGGACACAGTTTTACACTGGTCCTCCCTAACCTCTTGGCTCTGACAGTCGCCTATCATGTGAGTTGGTCCCTGAACCCTGGGATGTGGTGTGATGTAGGTGTGCCTTTTGTGGCTGACCATTCCACTGACACTTCTGCTCTGGGCTTGACTGTTGTGAGTTTCTTCCTTCATCACTTCACTCCCATCTATTGACCTAAGAAACATCTTTGATGAGGTCTGAAGGTTTCACTAACCTATGTCTATGGAGTTTAGAGGACAGTTTGAGACTACATACAATTAGCAAACTAACAATAGTTTCATCTAGGAGAGTACGGACTGGGTCCATTGCTTCAAAACACAAAAAAACAAAACCAAATAAAGACTGGAAGTATGGACTAAATCCCCCACATTTTTGACACTGGGCCCATGCAAGAGCCAGCAAGTTCCCTGGAGGGGGATAGGAGGTTTGGAAATGCCACTAGTGAATAGATTTGTCTCCTACCATAATGAACCAGGCGTGGTGGCTCATATCTGAAAACCCAGAACATAAGGGTAGAGATAGTAAAACTGAGAGTTGTTTAAGGTCATCCATGGCCACATAGAGTTCAAATCGAGCTTGAGCTATATGAGAGCCCACCATACTTTAAAAAAATGAGTAAAAGGTTTATTATGAGTTGAGACTAAACAATGAAATTTAAATACTAGAGTCAATTAAAGCCACACCCAAATATAAAAGCAGAGCCAGTGTGAAATTTAGAGGAGCATTTAGTTGTCCAAGTGGATGGCAAGGGGAAAAGCCATGTATAAACTTTGGGAGACTGAAAGGGCTTCTGTAATGCTCTTTAACAAAAGGTGGTTGCTTCTTTTTTGTCATGTATTTTCACTAGTTTTTTAAAAATTATAATGTTTATCTATTGCATCAAGTTACATTTCCATCACAGTGTCCTCTTTCCACCCCTCCCAATTCCACCCTCCACCCTCTCCTCCCTCTCCTACCCATCCCACTCCTCTGATGTGGAGTGTCCCTACATATCAGCCACTCTCAGTTCAACAGTCATATGAGGGCTAAGAGCTTCCTCATGGACTGGGGGTCTACATGGTAGCATCCCCAGGGCAAACTGTCCCATTGATAGGTAACAAAGTCTATTTCCTGATCTTTGTGGTATATTGGTTGTAAAATAATTATCCTGTACTATATGGCTAAAATTCAATTATAAGTGAGCAGATGCCATGTGCATCTTTCTGAGTCTGGGTTAGGTCATGCAGGATGAGCTTATCTTGTCCCATCCACTTGGCTGCAAATTGCATGATTTCCTTGTTTCTGATAGCTGAGTAGTATTCCATTATGTAAATGTACCACAATATTTTTAACCATTCATCAGTTGAGGGAAATCTGGGTTGTTTCAAGTTTCTTGCTATTACAAATAAGGCTACTATGAACATAGATGAGGTTATGTCCTTGTGGTTTGGTGAGGAATTGTTTGGGTGGATACCCAGAAGTGGTATGGCTGGGTCTTGAGGTAGGGCTATTCCAAGTTTTCTAAGATATATCCAGACTGATTTCCATAATGGTGGTACAAGTTTGCACTCCCACCAGCAATGGAGGAGTGTTCCCCTTTGTCCACATTCTTGCTAGCATGTGCTGTCATTTGAGTTTTTTATTTTAGCCATTCTGACAGGTGTTAGATGGAATCTCAGAGTCATCTTGAGTTGCATTTCTCTGATGATTAAGGATGCTGAACATTTCTTCAAGTGTCTCACTGCCATTAGGGATTCCTCCTTTGTGAATTCTTGGTTTAGCTCTGTTTCCCATTTTTTTTGGTTGGATTATTTGGTTTCTTGGTGTTTAATTTCTTGAGTTCTTCATAAATTTTGGATATTAGCCCTCTATCAGAAGTGGGGTTGATAGGATACAAAATTAATTCAAAAAATCAGAAGTCTTCTTTATACAAAAGATAAATGGGCTGAGAAAGAAAGTAGGGTAACAACACCCTTCACAATAGCTACAAACAATATAAAATACCTGGGGGTAGCTCTAACCAAGCAAGTGAAAGACCTGTGTGACAAGAACTTCAAGTCCTTGAAGAAAGAAATTGAAGAGGATATCAGAAGATGGAAAGATCCCCCATGCTCATGGATAGGTAGGATCAACATAATAAAAATGGCCATCCTACCAAAAGTTATATACAGATTCAATGCAATTCCTATCAAAATACCAGCATAACTCTTTATAGATCTGGAAAAAAAAAACAGCTCTCAACTTCATATGGAATAACAAAAAACCCAGAATAGCTAAATCAATCCTGTACAATAAAAAAACATCTGGAGGTATCACCATCCCAGATTTCAAGCTGGACTACAGAGCAATAGTAGTAAAAACAACAAGGTACTGGTATAGATACCAGTGGATCAGTGAAATCAAATTGAAGAACCAGAAATGGACCCACACACCTATGGTCACTTAAGTTTTTACAAAGGAGCCAAAACTGTACAATGGAAAAAGTACAGCATCTTCAACCATCCAGGTGCTAGTCTACCTGGATGTCGACATGTAAAAGAATGAAATTAGACCCATACTTATCACCTTACACAAAACTTAAGTCCAAGTGGATCAAAGACCTTAACATGAAGCGTGACACACTAAATCTAATAGAAGAGAAAGTGGGGAAAAGTTTTGAACTCATTGGCACAGGTGACAACTTCCTGAACAGAATACCAACAGCTCAGGATCTAAAGACCAATGATCAATAAATGGGACCTCATGAAACTGAAAAGCTTCTGTACAGTAAAGGACACTGTCAGTAGAACAAAAACAGTGGTTGCTTCTTAATCTCGCCTTATTTGGAAAAGGAAGGAAACAATCCTTATCAATTAACAAATCAGTGTTTTTCAGGCTTGCCATGTTTGTGATATTAGGTGTTTTCTCTAATTGGAATGTTAAAGTTAATGTAACTTTAACTCAAAGCTTTTTCCCAGTTAGCTGTAAAAGGGGCTGTTCAGAGTTTCCAAAGCTTGACTGCAGTGTGGTATTTGTTCCTTGAAAAGAAAATTATTTTCCTTCAATCTCTGCCCTAACTTCCCTTTCTCAAGTTTTGGGATAACAGGCAGGCACTATCATACCCTGGACTGGACTTTCTGAGATATCTAATGTACTCATGGCTTTCTCCTAATGGAATCAATGTGTCTACAGTACATTAAAAAAAAAAAGAGTCCAATATTGACTAGCAACTTCAATGATTATAGTTAGCTTCCACTTGCCTGAGGTGAGTACTACTTTTAACATAAAATAGATTCCTTAATTTGTCATGGCAAAAACAAACACTGATATCATCTATACTTAATTCAATGTTGTTTAGGTACATACTTTGATTAAAACCCTGCGCTTCAAATTTTTAAAAATATATTTGTGTGTGTGTGTGTGTGTGTGTGTGTGTGTGTGTGTGTGTGATGCATGTGTCACAGCTGAGATGTGGAGGTTGGATTATTTTCTACTTCTAACATGCAGAAACTCAACTCATAAGAGTTGGCAGCAAGAGCCTTTACCTGTAGGCCAAGATCGTATGTTTTGTATCTGGATGGCTTTGGTTATAACTGAGTGTTTTAAAACCAGAGTTGTAATTTGAATAGATGAGGCGATGCACATCTTAAGCATGCTACCCAGTGAATTTTAATGCATATATATATATATTAATGGAGCTGTCACACAAATTGAAATAATATATTCACATCATAACATATGGGTTCCATTTACTTTGCCTCCTGCTACAAATCCTACTACCTTTAAGGAGATTAATACTACCTCTGTTACTGAACAATCATACTGTCATTTTTGTTTTGTTTTTTCTTGAGACAGGGTTAGGGTACATATCCCAGGCTAGCCTGCTAAGTGTTTTATAGTATAGGTCGACCTTAAACTCATTTGAACCCCCCCGGTTTTCCCTTTCTAATGCTGAAATCACAGGCATATATCAGTGTGCCATGAAATACAGAATCATAGCTTTATCTTATACTACCTGAGTCTTGACTTTTGATGTTCTTAAATGTCATGGCATTCTATTGTATGAAATCATGTATGTCTATGAAAGGATGAAGGAAATTTCTTTCACTCAGTCTAATATTTAGGAACTGGATCCTCACTCTTGAATATTGAGTGATTTATTTCACCAGGTAACACTCTACAATGCATCTGTCCTTTTATATTTTTACAATTTGTTAGATTGTGCTTAGTCTGCAAATGTATTTCCTGATACATTCCATTTTAAACCAAAAGATAATATGAATGCACATATATCTATTTTTATGACCCTTGTCGGAAAAAAACAGATTTTACTGGGTAAATTCACATTCTCCACATTTTCCAATAAGTGTATCATTTGATAAATTGTATACAAGTATTTTTCTCCATCTTCTTAGTAGAGTCTCCTAGTGAGCTTTTGGTACACTCATGAAGGAAAATGTTAGGAACAGAAAACCAGATTACCTAGAAAGTTGGAACTAAAGGAGCCAGGCAAGAGAATAATGAGTTAAGATCATGGTCAGCACACAAATATTAAGAGTCCAGGGCTGGCATGCTGGGTCATCAGTGAAGAGCTCTTACTGTTCTTGCAGATGACTCAGATTCAGCTCCTAGCATTCCTGTGGTGGTTCACAAAACTGTAACTCCAGTTCAAGGGTATCTAACACCCTGTTCTGGCTCCATGGGCATTATTCTGACACATGGTATACATACATACATGTAGGCAAATGCTCAGACAGATAAAAATTTTTAAATGTTCATAGAATTTTTCTAAAGGCAATCTTCTTTATATATAGAAGAGATCTGTTTATAATTCTATCTATAAGCATGATAGTCTCTTATCTGCTGTATACTCATAACAATAAATGTTCATTGGAATGTTCAGTTACTTGGTGAATTTGACAGCTATCAAAACCATCCTGTGACAAATCCTCCCAAATAATTAATCACATGATTTTCCTCCTTATGAAACAGATAATCCCTTAATTATTTATAATCTCTGTTATTTTTCACTTCTTACACAACCAATGAGAACTGAGCAAAATTCCACATTCTCTATTTCAGGGCATGGTTTAGCACTATTGGGTTTTCAGCAGTTATACTTTTAAATCAAATACAAGTTGCCCCAAAACCCATCACGTTGACACTGATATTTGGAGAAATAATCTATTCAAACTTTAGGTAACTTACTTTTAAAAGTTAAATTTCAAATTTCTGTCTTGCTTGTAGAACTAAAAGAGACAACCAAGAAAAACCTTATGAGTCATGTTAAGCTCAGCATGCTGGACTCATGTTGAATTACTTGGGATCACTCAGATGCTCTTGTTCTGCATTGACTAATTCACGTACCAACATCATCATATTACTGGTGTCTTGTGTTGTGGCACGGTTATATACAGATCCCATATGACAGTGTTAATGTGAATGACTTCTAGCAAAGTATTTCATGACTTCAAGAAAAGTCAGCATGTTCAGAAATAGTCACTACTAAAAGGACAGGATCCCTTGGAATAACTGTGTTAATATTTCTTACAGGGACTGTGCAATCTTTTTATTCTCTCTTCACCAACAGCAGTATTATAGAATTGCTGTTTCCTGTGGTGTAGTTAGAAGAAGTAAGCTTCTATTAGACACATGACAGGAATTGTGCAGTACATCTCAGAAGAAGGGACTATTTTGATCCAGTTTACAGATTAAAAGAGTAAATGTTTGGATTAGATGATTTGCTGAAATTTACGTTGTCGCGCCCCTCTCGGCCAGCAAGAATGACGCAACTCGCAAAAGCTCTTCTCAAGCAGTTTATTCAGGTCCCTTGAAAACAGTCTTCCGAATGCCCGGGCAGACCCAACCCACAGGCTAAATACTAAATGAACAGCCAATCAAGTAAAGCCACGTGGTGCTATCTTAGAGGCCCACATATGCGGAAGCAAGCCAGATCAGCGGTCTTAGCCAAATATGGACTTGTTTACCACCGAGAGCGCTCACCGTCGGGCTGGTGGAAGGCGGAAACCAGCGCCATCTTTAAGGCACGGCACGTCGCAGCTCTCTACAGTTCCTCCTTTTTTATTATTTCTAAAGTTGGTAGAAGTCCCTGGAAAGGTTTCGTAATCCCCCTATCTGGGGATCTCACGGTGGGCCTGAGCCTGTAGGAGGGCGGTGCTCAAACTCTTACCCGTCTCTGGGTCAGCCTCTCCACTCGGGACTGCCCTGTCTTAGGTGGCCGAGACTTACCCGTCAACTCCATCACTGACTTGTCAGACCCTAATATCCATGGAACGAATACCTCAGTGGGCAGGGACTATGCTTAGTGAAGATTTACTTCACGGCAGCAAGCCATGCCTGAGGGGACTGGCCCGCCTTAATGGCGACAAGGGCTTGTATAATCATGGCTACATTACGCTTTTGTGTGGCTCTCATTTTGTAGATGCACCATAGGCAAACCAGACAGGCTAGTATCATCAGTATCACCAAAGAGCCTATGCCCGCCCACTCCTTAAGATGATCCATAGCCGTCTGTATCCAGGAAGTCAAGCCAGTAGCCAGGCTCAGATCCACCCGAGTGGAGTTGATGTGGACAATTGTTGCTCTCAGCTCTCTCATCAAATTTTCAAACTCAGCCAACCAATCCTGTAAGAGGAACTTTGACAATTGTCTAGACAGATTAGCAGCCTTTGTAAAATTTTGATACTGCACGGAAGTAACACACAAACCTTGCATTTTCCACTCACATCCCAATTGTGTTAGTTGCCAAAGAGAATCAGTCTGTTCTTGTATTAAATCTATGCGTTGATTAACTATCATAAGACCTCCTTTGAGATGAGAATTCATAGAGGTCTGAGTATCCAATGCCTGTGCCACAGTGGCTGAGATGCTATTCAGGGCATTGGCAGTCTGTATAGAACTAGACAAGGCAATAGCTGAGGCAGTAGCTCCCACAGCAGCAATAGTGATAGCAGTAACAATAGCTGCAGTGATGCCAAAATCTCTTTTAAACATGAATAGAATCATGGTATTAGGAGCCTCTGCAGGAACTGGTACATATCGAGGCATTCTAGTCACCACAGCCACAGGAAAGGCTGTGGCATTCCAGCATAGGGCATAAAAACATGTGCCCGGAGTGCATACTAATTTTTCTTCACCCAAGGATGCACTCCCATTACTTACAATCCACAGAAAAGGAGGCCAGAGACATACTGGCGAAGCTAAAAAAGTCTTGTTGCGGTAAGAATGAAACAA
This sequence comes from Lophiomys imhausi, assembly GCA_907164525.1. NCBI lineage: Eukaryota > Metazoa > Chordata > Mammalia > Rodentia > Muridae > Lophiomys > Lophiomys imhausi. The sequence continues at coordinate 4,165,277 of CAJQZJ010032121.1, forward strand.
AGAATTCCAAGTACCAGAGCCACTACCACTAGAAAAATCCAATTTGGTAGCGGACCTTAGGGAAAAATTACCTCTTTGATAAATTCCTCCTCCAAGCATAATGACAGGTCCCAAGTCCATGCAACTTCCATTTACTGCACACAAAAGCCACAAATCAAAAGGATTGGTGGCAGTCTGTTGAGGATCCCTAGTAGATATATCAAGCATTCCTGTACAAGACTTATTTACTATATTACTAATCATGGGGCTAAAGGAAAAATAATCTTGTTGAACCCAAACTGCTCTGCGCTCCTGACATACTCACTGCTACTATCACCAGGATCGTTAGGAAGGTCTTCATGACGAATCTTCCTCACAAGGCGCTCAGGCACCCACACTGGATCTTGTTGATTCTGAGGAAAAACACAAACAGACCCTCTCGCCCATGTTAGCACGGGGCCAGGCCCCCGCCAAGAGCCTGTCAGAATGTCCTTTCACTTCACCATGCTTTTAGGTGAACCATGGGAATCCTGATGTCTGTCCACTGCTGAGCGGCCTTGAGCATCGAAATTGAAAAAATTTAAAGTAAATAAGGCTAAAGATATTCTCTCCTTGGGGGTACGGCCTTGGCCTATTTTCCCTTTTTGTTTTTGTAAGCATTCTTTCAAGGTGTGATGAGCACGCTCCACAATTCTTTGTCCTTGAGGATTGTATGGTAATCCGTGATTAAGCTGTACCTCCATCTGGTTACAGAAGGAGACAAAGGACTGAGCCGTATAGGCTGGTCCATTGTCCGTTTTTAGCTGTTGTAGTTTTTTTCATGTAGCCCAGGCTTCTAAGCAATGTCCTATGACATTGTGAGTCTTTTCTCCACTCATAGGTGTAGCATGTATGATACCTAAGCAGGTATCCACAGATACATGAATATATTTTAATGTGGGTAACGTCCATTTGTCAGATTTTGAGTGGCAACAACCCTCTAGGGTTCACTCCCACACTGGGAGGATGATGATGAATCACATATTGAGGACAGTCCAAAACTACTTGGTGAAACTGTCTGGCTTGATCCAGGAATGAGCTCCAAAAAATGCATTCCATCCTGGTCCATTGATCAACTTTATTATTACCCTCACTTAATGGTCCAGGTAATCCTGTATGTGTTTTGATATGTTGAATATAAAAACATCTTTTTCTCTGTCAGATTAAAACTTGTAACTCTTGTAATAAGGCACATACAGTACTACTATTTTTAATAGGACCTGTTAATTTTAATACTTTTACTGTGTTGACCACATAGACTGAATCTGAAATCAAATTGAATGTAAATTGACATCTTTTAAATATCTCAATTATTATTTTTAACTCTACTATTTGGGGGGAGCCCGGTTGAAATTGACATAACATGGGCTCTTGTCTTTCTATCAAATAGGCTCCACAGCCTGTCTTTGAGCCATCAGTAAACACATTTGGTGACCCTTGAAGTGGTACTGTTGAAGTAACCTTAGGGAATATCACTGGGTGTTCCTTAAAAAATGATAGCAATGGATGTTTAGGATAATGGTTATCAATCACTCCTTTAAAGCTACATTGTAATATTGCCCAGTCATCTACAGTGCCACACAAAATCTTAATTTGATAACTGGAATAAGGCACTATTATACTGGCAGGAGCAACTCCAAAAGACTGTAAGCATTGTTGGATACCAATCAAGGCTAAAGCAGCAAGTGCAGTGGGATAATGTTCTATGGATTTTTTCGGAGAAATCTTTGAATAGGTCCATAATAATGGTCCGTCCTGTCATAACAATCCTGTAGGTTGACCATAGGTGGCAAATATGCACAATGTAATGGGCTGTCCTTCCTGTCATCTCTTTAGGAAGGCATTTTGTAACCTTTCTTTTACTTTACATAAAGCTTTTTTTGTTTTTTTTGTAAATTGTCTAGGAGAATTAAGTGCTGAATCACCTTTCAAAATATCATATAGGGGTCTTATTTCATAATTTGGTAGCTTTAAATAGCCTCTTACCCAATTGATATCTCCTAACAACCTTTGAAAATCATTTAGAGTCTTTAAATTATCTTTTTTTATCTTAATCTTTTGAGGTATTATCTTTTTAGGTCCAACCTTCGCTCCTAAATAATCAACTACATTTTCCTTTTGAACCTTATCAGGAGCAATAAACAACCTTTTTTTTTTTTATAATTGAACTAATTCTTCATAGGCCCGATCTAACATTTGTTCACTTTTAGCTGCCAGTAAGATATCATCCATATAATGAACACATCTTAAATCTGGAAAATTCTTTCTTAAGGGAGCAATGGCTTCCCCCACATACAGTTGGCACATAGTGGGGCTGTTTGCCATGTCCTGGGGTAATACTACCCATTCAAACCTCTGATCAGGTTCCTCATGGTTACAGGATGGAACAGTAAATGCAAATCTTTCACTATCCTTGGCACACAACGGGATGGAGAAAAAACAATCTCTTATATCTATAACTATTATGGGCCATGAGGCTGGCAAAGATGATAAAAGCGGTAAGCCGCGTTGCACTGGGCCCATGATCTGCATTTGTTGATTTATGGCATGCAGATCATGCACCAATCTCCATTTTTCAGATTTCTTTTTAACGACAAAGATAGGTGTATTCCAGGGAGATACAGATGGTTTTATATGTTTTAAAGACATCTGTTCATCCACCAACTCTTTGGCTGCATTTAATTTTACAGAGGAAAGTGGCCACTGAGGAACCCATACTGGATCCTCCGTCTTCCAAGTTATGGGAATGCCCTCCTCAGTGGCCCCTAGGAAAAACCCAGGCCCTGTCTCTTTTGTCTTTGTTGTACAGATATGGGACTCTTTCGTCCTTGTAAATATTTTTCTATTCCAAAGCCTGGAGCATATCCCATATCTTGCATCATACGTTGGGCTGAATCAGAATAGTCATTACTTAATTTAAATCCCATATCCTTTAAAAGATCTCTTCCCCAAAGGGAGATAGGGAGCTCAAGTACATATGGCTGCATTTCTCCTGAGTGATTTTCTTGGTCCTGTCACTTTAATAACCTTGTACTCATATCTGGAGTCTTAGCATAACCCAGGCCTTGAAGTGTTTGAGAAGAGGCTTGTACGGGCCAACCTGAAGGCCAGTCTTTCTTTGCTATGATACTCCTATCAGCCCCAGTATCCAAAAGGCCCAAGATCTTTTTACCATCAACTTTTAACTCCAAGACAGGGCGTTGGTCCAAATCCAGGGAGAGAAAAGTCAAATCCGTGCCCGTAGACCCAAAACCATCTTTTCCTCTCTCTCTATCCTTTGCTGCATAGCGGTCATGTAAGCTCGGCAACATAATCAACTGAGCAATTCTATCTCCAGGAGAGATAGCCGTTATACCACAAGGGGAGGCTACCATGATCTTAACCACTCCTGTATAATCTGGATCTATAACTCCAGGATGGACAATAAGTCCTCTCAAGGCTGATGATGACCTCCCTAACAACAAACCAACTGTACCAGGTTCAAGGGGTCATTTAAAATCTGTTTCAATTAACTGGACCCCCATTTGGGGTGTTAATACGAGTCTGGTGGTGGAGCAGAGGTCCAATCCTGCTGAACCTGCAGTGGCTCTCCGCAGTCTCTCGGATGGCGGAGGGTTGGCCATCTCTCTTGATTTTGTTCTTTGTCCTGATTCTCTACTGCCCCATATATTTGTGGGCCCTGAGGTCGTGGGCCCCGCTGTCCGTTTCTTGGACGAGCGCCACCATAACCTTGAGTTAAAGGCTGGCCATGGATGTCTATCACTGAACGGCATTCATTAGCCCAACGGTTCCCTTTTTTACATTTTGGGCATAACCCCGGCCTCCTGGGGCGTTGTACACTTCCTGTACTTTCTGTACTCCTTCCCTTGGGGCACTGTCTTTTAAAGTGTCCCATCTTGCCACACTTAAAACAAACTCCTGAACTTCCTCCACCTTTTTTGGCCAACTGTATTACTGTGGCAGCAAGACCAGCATTAGTTAATGGCCCTCCAAGTTCTCTACACACTTTCATCCAGGCCTCTAGGCCTTTGTTCTTATAAGGGGTGATAGCAGCTCTACATTCTTTGGTACATTGCTCATAGACCAACTGTTTTATTAGTGGTAAAGCAGCATCCGGGTCACCAAAAATCTTCGCTGCTGCTTCCACCATTCGTTCCACAAAATCTGAAAAGGGCTCCATGGGGCCCTGTAGAATCTTAGTTAAGTTCCCACTCACCTCCCCTTTATTAGGAAGAGATCTCCAAGCCTTGATAGCTATCTTGTTTATTTGCTCATAAATCTGAATAGGATATCCTATCTGCTGGTTGGCAAATCTCCCCTGCCCAAGCAGCATATCTCTATCCCAGGCTGGATTTCCATCTCTCTGATTATTGGCTGCTTGTTCAGTGGCATACTCAATCAAGAAAGCTTTCCAGTCTAAGTATTGTCCTGGACTTAAGCAGGCGCGGACCAGGCCACTCCAATCACTCGAAGTCATACAATGTCTGCTTAATGCTTCCACTTGAGCCATTGTAAAAGAAGCGGTAGTACCATAGGTACGAACCGACTCTGCAAGAGATTTTACCACCTTAAAATCGAGCGGTTCCTCGTACCTGTTCCCTTGTGGGTCTTGGTATACTGGATAGGCAAACTGTAATTCTGTTCTTACTTGTGTCCACATCCCCGGGCAGAAAGATCTCCCTACTTTCAGGGACTGAACTGGCTGATCTATCTGAGTGGCTTCTGGATATGGAGGAGGAGTCGGAGGCACCATGGCAACAGCTTTGTTTACACCAGCTGCCGCCAGCGTGGCTGAAGGCGCTGTAGCAACGACTCCACCCACTCCGACTGCCGCTGACGTGTCAGGCGCTATAGCAATGGCTCCACCCACACTGACTGCCGCCGACATGTTCTTTTCTTTTACCCTTTTCTTTTCCTTTTTTCTAATAACAGTCCTCTCCAACTGTTCTTGTAGAGCGTGTAGCTCTCCTTCAGAATCTGTGCTCTCTGAGTCCTCAAAATCTCTAAAATCTCTAAAATCTGTAAGATCGGGATAGAGAGGAACTTTCTTTTTGCCTCCCTTTTCACTGTCTGCCTGCTCAAATCTTTCGCCTTTGTTACTTTCCTTTTTACTGTCTACTTGCTCAGATCTTTCCCCTTGTAGCAGTTCCAAGGCTGACTCTCCCTCTTTGATTGCATTACAACATCTCTGATCTTCTAAACAACTCCTCACCATTTTCCAAATCGGTCTTACTCCATGGTTCAGAGTCCCTTGCTCCCAAGCAAAATCCAAGTCCCTGCCTAATTTGTCCCAGCAGGATACCGTAAGATTCCCGGACACCGCAAACCACGGAGCCACGGAATAACATTCATTTAAAAATCTTTCTAGGGTAGACTTTTTAATCTTCAAATTCCTAGCTAAAAGTAGCTCCTGAAGAGCCAGAAAAATTGGGTGTGACTCAGACAACCCCATGTTTAAAAATTTACTTTCGGTTTGTAGCTTCCCCACGAAACTGTACCTTTTGTTCGCTATCTCCGCGAAACTTTACCGTATGTTCACTATCTCCGCGAAACTTTACCGTATGTTCGCTATTATCCGCGAATCTTTACTTTGTGTTCGCTATCTCCATGAAACTTTATGGTCCTGATTTACCCCAGGAACTTACCAATGCGTTGCCCCTGACTGCAGGAGTTCTGAGTCTTTTCTGGGTTCCCCGTACGGGCCACCACTTGTCGCGCCCCTCTCGACCAGCAAGAACGACGCAACTCGCAAAAGCTCTTCTCAAGCAGTTTATTCAGGTCCCTTGAAAACAGTCTTCCAAATGCCCGGGCAGACCCAACCCACAGGCTAAATACTAAATGAACAGCCAATCAAGTAAAGCCATGTGGTGCTATCTTAGAGGCCCACGTATGCGGAAACAAGCCAGATCAGCGGTCTTAGCCAAATATGGACTTGTTTACCACCGAGAGCGCTCACCGTCGGGCTGGTGGAAGGCGGAGACCAGCGCCATCTTTAAGGCGCGGCACGTCGCAGCTCTGTACATTACATAAGATTAAGTATCTGTTAAAACCAGGATTTATCACAAAACCTTCCTAGTTCCTACTACTGTTTTCATTGCTCCTGCTTAGAGTCCATTTAAGAGAGGGGGGATTTAGTATATACAATTCAACTTTTAAAAATATCTAGCTTTGTAAGGTGACTGGTTGTCAGGAAGATACCCTTTCCAATGATCTCCATTTCTCATGGAGTTCATTTGGAAGAGGAAGCTAAGTCATGGTTTCCAATGTGTTAATGAAGCAAAAGATGATGGACACAAAAGGAATGAACAGAGAAGAGCTTGTGAAGATGGTTCAAGGGTAATGCCCCTATTAGTGTCTAGCTTCTGCCTGTACTCATTGAAATGGGTTGGGCAAGAGTCACTTCAAGACTCAGTACCTACCATATCAGGAGAAATGGCCTTCAGTCAACCAGCTGCAGGCTACATATAAAGATGGGCTGTAAATAACATCCAGGCAGATAAGAGTCAATGAGAGTAAAATGGGGAGTGCTGAGTCCTGAACAGCTATATCTTTGCCTGTGGGTAAGATTAGAGAGGTACACTGGCCACTTTTCATTTACACTAAGGAGTGCATCTTCCCAGACTCCAGGTTATTGGACCCTCAAGAACATTGACAAACTATCAAGATGTTAAATCTTTGTGCCTTTCCTAGTGGGTGGTACACCATGCCATGCAAAGACATCCATGGAATTTGCCTCTAATTGGCCAGTAAGTTTCATCAGAATGCCAACAGGGGTCTATAAGACAGCTCATGAAGATAAAGAAACTTGTAGGGCAAGACTGGTGACTTGAGTTTGAGCCCAGAACTCATGGTAAAGGTGAAAGGAGAGGTCTGACTACACAGAATTGTCCTCTGTCCTCAACACACAATATAGTCTCTGATATGATAAAACAAATTTTATATCTATTTTTTTTTCTTTCTGATCTTTCATGGGACAAACATACTTTGACAGACTAAATTAGCTACATACCACATGTAGCAGCATATTATAACCTGTACCATAGAAGATGTCCCATTGAGGTCAGGAGATAGAATTTGAGCTTCAATTTGGTTGAATTTGTAGCTGTTCAATATCATATGGTTTGAATAAGCTGATTGTGGAAGGGTCGAGCTAGCAAAATAACGGTGTGTGTATGACATATACAACTGTGACTTCAACATTCAAAGATAACATCATGGTATGTCTGGGCTATTTCTCTCACTTGTTAGCTTCCAGTGCTTGAAGGGCTATGTGTTTAGTTTGTCTGTGTATCTGTCTAATTAATGAAGAACCACTCAGCTAACCCAGGTTTGAGTGAGATACACCAGCAAGAGACAAGCCTGAGTATCTGTTCCATCACAGTGGCTTCAAACTTCCTGTAATATTGATTGTGAAACTAAAGTCAATTTCACTGAGAAAATGGGCCACCTCTGGAAAAGGAGACTCCCCAGTTCTTTGAACAATGAAAATCAACATCTGAAATCTATTCTGTAATATCCATGATAACTAAAGGTGACAACATCTGTTGAAGAACAGTAAGCCAAAGAGAAGAATCAAATCAAAATACTATTTTGAGAGGTCATGCAGTGTCATAGGAGGAATCTTATTTGGAAGTTCAGTGGTGATGCAGAGTACGAGTCTCATTTCTGTCACTATTCAGATAATTTTATCTGGAGAGCTTACCTGACATGTCTGCAGTAGTTTATGTGAAGTTCCTATTAACAATAGATGGTGCCATGTAATTGTATAGAGTTGTATTTTCTTTTCCTATAATGGGCTCAAAGTTAAAGTTATTTCTAGGCAATCTGTTTGTGGTTAAAAGCCATCATGTTAGTTATGTTCTCAAGAGAGAAAAGAACATTAAGGAGTAAAAGACAAGGAATGGAAATTGTAGCTGGTTGGCAAAGAATTTGCTTTAATGCACATGGCTCTGTGTTCATCCCTGGGGACAAATATCAAACAAGCCATCACTGGCAATTGGAGATGTTAAATCTAAAGTCTGGGAGGTAGGGTGATCTGTGGTTTGAGACAAACAAGAAAAGGTGGGTAGGAAGCTGACAATGGGGTTATAGGAGATAGTTACTAGTTGGACGGATGGAGAAAGAATGTAACATGAAATAATTGTATTTCTCTTTATATGTAGATTTCAGCCTATCTTTGTTAACATGAGACATGCTATGAGACACTGAGATCCTATAGAACTCCTTTCTCAGGATATTCCTTTTTTTTTTCCCCTTCCATAGAACATTTGAGAGAAAATAGTCCTTACAGTGTGGATAATAGAACCAGGCACTATGTGTGCTGGGCAAATGCTCTATTTTGAAGCTGAATCCTCAGTGCTTGGAAGCATTCTCTTCATCTTTGTCTTGCTGGTTCCTGGTGCTCTTCAGAGATAGCATTCCGCTCTAGTCTAGAGGGAGTCCGGGGTCCTAGCGCACAATGAGATGGTTTTCTGCCATCTCAGAAGTCATAGTACTGTTGTCAGCTGGGCCTGAAAGACAGGACTTTGAAAATATTAAGTTGCTGGCTTTTCTTCCATGCCTGTAAAAATAATCTACTTTGTGTAGTTTTCAGTTTACTAGTGAAGATATGCATAGTGTTTAGAAAAATGCATAGTACATCTGAGTATGGAGTTGTCAACTTGGTTACTACATTCTGTCATTATCAAAGTACCAATTCATCTCTGTACACATGCAACTACAGACCAAGGCATATGTAGTCCACTTCTCCAAACGGGCCCTGGGCAGCCTTTTTTTCACAGTGTTTCTTTCACCTGAAATGCTTCTCTCATGTATTTTTCCCATGACTCCCTGACTGCTATCATTTCTCAAAAGCATTGTTTGTTATCTTTCCTTACCATAATTGCTATATCCATGGCAGTATCTCTTTATGCAAAGGCCTATCTCCTCTTTGCCTATACTGGTAGAATTTGAGTTTCACAACTTTACACCTTTTTTGCTTGTCACATTCATGGTACTAAATTTGTAATACGTTCAAGAAACAATCAGAGAAAATATTTTGTTAATTCATTAAAGGTGCATTTTGGAACTATTGACTATCTCTGGCTTGAAAAAATAATATGACCATGAAATCATCATTTCTTGCTCAAAATGTACATCATTAAATAAGGGTAAAGTCCCAGAAGATTCTGCAAAAGCATTTTTCTTTCCTATCAGTCTTTGCTAATTAATATTTTATCAATATAGAGTATGTGTGTATTTATGTATGAGAGAGAAGGGGCGATAAACATGCAATACTCTGAATGTTTTATCTCACTTTGAGTATAATTCAATGATATAAAATTTAATTCAGGTCTACTATAAAAAATTTGAATCCTACCTCCAAGTTAACACTCCTATATGTGTTGCTTCATATTCTTGAATGACACCATCATCTAATCACAGGATTTTCCTTCTGGGGTGTTTCCATGTAGTATATTGTTACATTGTTCCACAGTCTTTGTCCACTGAAATGACTGTTGCACTTCTTTATTTCTCCTATTAAGTTCTGCACTTTAGTTCTTAGTACAGCTTATTTAAAATAGAATACTCTTCATCCCTGATGACTGATGCAACAACTGTTCATATAGAGTAGAGATGCCATCGTGCTTGAGGGTTTATTTTGGCTCACAGTTCTTAATTATAATCATTCTAGCAAGGAATTCACAGTTATAGAAGCTTGGGGAATTGGTCATATTACATCTGTACTCGAGAACAGAGAGATTAAATGCATCCACTTTAGTTCTCAGCTTGCATTCTCTACTCTTACACAGTTCAGAACCCCCTGCCTAAGGAATGATGCTACTCAGTGAACTGGTCATCCCACCACAATTAAGGTAAATCAAGTTAATCCTCCCTAAATATACCACAGCCAGCCTGATCTAGACTGTTCCTCACTGAGATTTCCCTCCGAAGTGATTCTACAGAGTGTCAAATTGACAAGAAAAGTGAACCATCATAGAGAGTAAGCCAGAAATTCCCAGAATATATGACACATATTTACCTTATTTATAATGCATTCCAAAAAGTCAAACTGTGGCCTCCAAACCTAGGTCCCTCCAAATCCCATGTGTGTGTCTCTGAACTCTAATTATTGGGATCAGAGACCTGTGTTTCCCATCTGAAGGGATCAAAGATGTGTTCCACCACTCCTGGATTGAAGTCTTTCTCTATTTAGAGTTTGCCCTGCATCAGGCTGACCCTGAGCTCCGGGATCTGCCCGTTTCTGTCTCCAGTGTGCTGGGAGCAGGGACCAAGGGTGTACTCTTCCTGAATGGTGGGACCAAGAGTATGCACCCTCACCACCCCGCTCTGTATGACTCCAGAATACATAAGACCACCAAATCTATGGTGCTCTCCCCGTCTCCGCTGAAGTCAAAGGCATGGGCCAACACCACAATTCTCTTGTATTTTACCTTAGCTCCACGTCTTCTCTACACCTGGAGTTCTGCAAAACCAGGCCGAACGGCTGTATCCTCTATTCCATTCACAGTGTTTCAGCCCTGTCACCTGCCCTTTTTTTTTTTAGTTAATAAATTTATTTGTTTGTTGCTTCAGGTTACATCCTTATCATATTGTCCTCTTTTCCCGCTTCCCAGCCCCACCCTCCATGCTCTACCCCCTGACCCTTCCGTCTTGTTCCTCTGGGGTGGAGTGTCCCTGCCTAACAGTCTCTCACCTCAGATCAGGAGTCATATGAGGGCCAAGAGCCTCTTCATTCACAGGGGGCCTATGAGGCAGTACTGCCAGTGAAAGGTGTCTCCTTGCTACTGGGGGAATACTAAAAAAAAGACCAACAAACACACAAACCCACAAAAACAAAGAATATCAACAAAAAAAAGAGAGGAAAAAGAGAAGGGAAAATGAAAAAGAAAAAAGAAAAAAAGAAGGAAAAAGAAAAAGATAAAAAAAAAATTTATGTCCATGTTCCTTTTGGTGTGTTGGTTGTAGTACAGATATCCTGTACGATATAGCTAAAATCCTACTATAAGTGAATAGATGCCATGTGCATCCTTCTGAGACTGGGTTAGCTCACTCAGGATGAGCTCCTCTAGATCCATCCATTTGGTTGCAAATTGCATGATTTCATTGTTTCTTATAGCTGAGTAATATTCCATTGTATAAATGTACCACAATTTTTTAATCCATTCTTCATTTGAGGGACATCTGGGTTGTTTCCAGTTTCTAGCTATTACAAATAAGGCTGCTATGAACATAGATGAGGAGACTTCCCTATGTCTCTGTGAGAGGTCCTTTGGGTGTATACCCAGAAGTGGTATGGCTGGGTCCTGAGGCAAGGTTATTCCTAGATTTCGAAGATATCGCCAGACAGAACTCCATAGTGGTTGCACAAGCCTGCACTCCCACCAGCAATGGAGTAGGGTTCCCCTTTCTCCACACCCTCGCCAGCATGCGCTATCATTTGAGCTCTTTATCTTAGCCATTCTAACAGGTGTTAGGTGGAATCTCAAGGTCGTCTTGAGTTGCATTTCTCTGATGATTAAGGATGTTGAACATTTCTTCAGGTGTCTCTCAGCCATTAGGGATTCCTCCTTTGTGAATTCTCTATTTAGCTCCATCTCCCATTTTTTGATTGGATTATTTGGTTTCTTGGCGTTTAGTTTCTTGAGTTCTTTGTAGATTTTAGATAATAGCCCTCTATCAGATGTGGGGTTGGTGAAGATTTTCTCCCAGTCTGTTGGTTGCCGTTTTGTTTGAATGACAGTGTCCTTTGCCTTACAGAAGCTTTTCAGTTTCATGAGGTCCCATTTATTGATTGTTGATCTCAGATCCTGAGCTGTTGGTGTTCTGTTCAGGAAGTTGTCACCTGTGCCAATGAGTTCGAGGGTTTCTCCTATTTTTTCTACTAGTATATTTAGTGTGGCCGGCTTTATGTTAAGGTCTTTGATCCTGGCTGAAGACTGATGCAGGAATGTATGGAGAGAAAATGGGAACTGTCCTGGCAGTCATTGGTATGTCCTTTCTTAGTTTTGGAAGCTGCAGGCCCTGCACTTCCTATATCAGCAGATATATTTATCCCCCTCAGGTCTCTGAGGTGGTTGAAGAATAGACAGCTAGTGTCTCATAGTTAAATTTTGAGTTGTTTAGGAATCAAGAGGGTGTTATAGATCTAAGAAGATACTCTTAAAATTGTGTTGCAAGTTAGTATGAATGTTGAGTCAGATATAGACCTTTAAACTCATGAAGATGGTTAGATAGTAGAATGTTAAAGTCAGGGGCCAAATATGTATAAACTGGACATTGGGAAGGTATACTGGGCCATTTAACTCTCATAAATGTGGCATATTTATATCTGTTGTTTTGTATAATACTGTTATAAGAGAAGGAACCATCTGTTGGACTGAAAGGGGAAACTTCTGGGGGGAAGAGGGTGGAAGGGAGGGATAGGAAGGGGGAATAGGGAGGGGTTTGTGACTGAGATGTAACTTGAAGAAAAAAAATAAAGTATTTATAAAAAAAAAGTCAAACTGTGAGTTTTAAGCAAATCCATCAGCAACCCACATATAAAACCAATGATTAAGCTTATCTATTGAAAAACCAGCACTTTAGTGAATATATTCCTTGAACTTGGCACTTTTCTAAACAACATATAAGTCCAATTAAGCAAGGAAATCATGCAATTTGAAGGCATATGGATGGAACTAGAAAAACTCATCCTGAGTGAGATAACCCAGACCCAAAAAGATGCACATGGCATGTATTCACTTATAACTGGATTTTAGCCATGTAGTACAGGACTACTGTCCTACAACCAACACATTAAAAGGAACAGGAACATAGATTTTGTTACCTGTTAGTGGGACACTTTGCCCTAGTGGTGCTGCCATGTAGGCCCCTAGTTCAAGAGGAATCTCTTAGCCCTCATATGACTGCTGAATTGAGGGAGGCTCATATGTGGGGGCACCATACACCAGAGGAGTAGGAGAGATAGGAGAGGGGATGGAGGGTGGAAAAGTGAGACTGGGAGGATTGGAGGGAGGGGACTGTGATGGATATGTAACTTGAAGTATTAAACAAATGTAGTGAAAATATAATTGATATTTACTGCTCTTTCTAGAGCATATCATAATCACCTAAAAAAAACATCAGATAGTGTCTTATCTAAACTCCTTTTAAAATGTTTTTAATGTTTATTTATTACTTCAAGTTACATCTCCATCCAATCCCCTCCCTCCAACCCTCCCGACCCACCATTCCACCCTCTCCCCCTTCTCTCAGAACTCATAATTATTTTTTGAATAATTAGGCCACAATTATTAAAATTATAGCATATAACATATATTACTAATGTCCAGTCCATACATGTTTGGCAACTAATATTAATATTCTATTATCTATCTAATTCCATGAGTTTAAAGTTCTATATCTAACTCAATTTCCATCCTAACTTGCATTACCAACTTAAAAATATCTTCTTAGATGTAGAATACCCTTTTAATTCCTAAACAACTTGAAATTTAACTATGAGATTATAACTATCTAGATTCTTTGTAAATTTCACATCCCAATCCCACTCATCTCCTTGTCCCTTCATATCTGCCCTCTGCACTTGCAGCCCCCCCAAAGAAAATAAAATAAGACAGAATAAAAATAATAATCTTGTCATGGAAGCTATAGTGTGTCACAATGTGTCACACAATATACTCTTCTGTCCACATATCTTTACTTGCAGATTGTTCATTCCAATGAGTCATTGGTCTGTTTCAAGGCCTCTGACTTTTGTTACACTATCAATACTGGATCGTAATAGCATTCCTCTCAGATATCCTGCTGTTGCCCTCTGTAATAGAGATCCTGCAGCTTTGGATCTACAAGATTTCCCTTTCCATGTGCTTCAACAGATCATAGATCAAGTAGATGTTGGGGTCTGCCAACTCACAGCCCTGAGTCTAGGCATGGGAAGTAACTGAGTTGATCAGTCCACTAGCTCATCTATGTCTAGACCACCATGGTGAGCTCTCCAGCACTGCCTTGGCTAGTTCTCTTAGTGCTGCAGCAGGCCAGGCCCGGGTGAGTGCTTGGATCTCTTTCATCAGGCTATGACAGGCTGGCTGACCCAGGGCTTTATCTGAACTCTGAAAGACACAAAATATCTGCCTATAAAAGGGCATATTCTACATTACTGACCTACCAATGATGAGGAATTCGGAGAGAATTTTGTAACCCATTGTCACAGCTTCTTTGTGCCGTATCATCTGATAAGTTTTAATGCCCTGTAAATTCTGATATGTCCTGGAGTTCAGAGTCTTTGAAAAATGATTTGGTGCTAAAGAAACTAAAACTTTGTAAGCTTCAAAAACCATTCATAACCTCTGATTTCTCAATTTTAAGTCTTTATAGTACTTAGAGGGAGCCAGGTAACTGACATTTGGCCCCCATGAGGAGAGAAACAGCACAGAATTGCAAGAGCTTGGCAGAGTGCATGCCTTATAGATATGTACAATGGCTAGGCTGACCTTTGTCTGAGTCCATAAGTCACATGGGTAGAAAGGAGAGTGTCAGTGCAGCATGTTCCTGGAACCATGGTAACTACTGAGCCTGGACATCATCTCTAAGCTACATTTCCAGAGTATTCATAGTGAAAGGAAATATAAAAAGAACCTTCTCACTTTGAAAGTCCATGAGTAATTCATTCTGCTTTATACTACATACTACATGAATTACTCTATAGCTAAAGAAGAGCCCGAGTAGCCCTCCCTCCCTGACATCTGCATTGATGTGTACTTGGGGTGGGTGTCACTGTGCCATTGACTCTTTATGGGACTCCTTAGTCTTTTCCAGGCATTCTTCCTTCCCATCATAAGTTAGAGCTCTGTGAGCCTGTGATTTGATAAAGAACATAAAATAAAAGCAGAATTCAGACCCCCCTTCATATTTATCACCTGCCCTGCATTAAGGATGTTACATTGGTATTAATCACAGCCTGCTTTCTGCCATGAAAGACACCACCGAAGTATTTGAACCAAGGCTACAGAGTCACTGGAGGAACATTCCAGTGATAAATCGCCTCTCAACTTTGTTACTGTGCTGCCACTTCCAACAGGAAAGAGACAGGTTCCCAAGGTGCTCATTGAGAGGAAGGTAGCTAGATGGGAAACTTGTCAATTCTTCACTCACCAAGCAGAGACAGGGAGGCAGCTTCGGCCTGCCACCCACTCATATTGGGGAACCTGCTTAACATATGATAGAAATACTGCTTTGCCACTCACTGAGAAGCTGTGGCCAAATTTATTCTTTCCAAATGCCTTGACACACCCCCACCGTGTGTTTGTGTGTGTGTGTGTGTGTGTGTGTGTGTGTGTGTGTGTGTGTGTACCCACAAAAATGGCAACAGTTGCCATTGCACTATTTTGATGACCTGACAGACTTGGGAATTTCTAAATAAAGCAGACAAAATGATTAGACCATAATTTCTGAAACGCTGATAAGAATATTATCAGTGAAGTGATTTTAAGGGGACATTTAAAAAAATTAAATGTTAAGGCATGATCTTGTGCGGATAACCACAGCTGCTTTGAGTTATTAATTTGATATCCATGTAATGACCAGAAGATATTTCATAGAACTCCTTCATACCCTTCATTTAAAAATGCATAAATTTGGGAAAAAGAAATTTTAGTGGGACATAGGGAAATTAGAGGAATGGGTAGGAGCTGGATATAATATTTTATTGTATAGCTATATGAAATTACCAAGAATAGATACAAAAATTAAAATATATGGTATATGTAATATATTTATAAAATGTTAGCATATTTAGTACACTCCATTAATCATTTCACAGATATTCAGAAATATTATATATGTTTATGTATTTTTCTTTGTTTTAACATATACTTATATTCCTATAAATACGTATGGATGTACAAACATTCAGTATATATTATCCCTTGACATATAGTTACTTGAACAGTTTTTAATTAGAAAGAATTATGTTACTTCTGTAGTCGTATAGACAATAAGTGCCTTTAGGAAAGTTTGAAGGTTGCCATGAATGACTAGTGTTGGAAACAACCTCAACAGTACCATTTAATGACCTGTAAGAATTTTGCCTAAATGGAGAAAGCAAATTATGCATTGCAAGTACTGTGTCTTGTTCTTACAACCTAACCCCAGAGTGTGAGAAGTATCCACTAAGATAGAACACATCTCCTGAACTTGAAAGTTTCCATTAAAATTCATTTCACTGTCTTTTATCAAATGCATATCCAATTCCTGGAATTTGTAAAGCATCAATCTTACCCTTGTGAGAGGGACATACATCTATGATGAGGGGTATTTTTAGTGGCTGAACAATGATCTTAGGAATAGCTTCCCATCAAACCCTCTAGTCACTAGAGTCTAGTGAGTTCTTGCCCCACCTGAAATAAACCCCATGTTTGTATCCTGATGAACTTCAGTTTCAAGCTGAGCTCTGTCCTTATCTCCTTGACATTTGCTGTTAGACCCTGGTAACAGCCAGATGGGCATATTTTCCTGTGATTCAGGACTCAATGCCCATTTTCACATGTGGACCTGCAGGCCAGATGGTCTTCCTACCTGGAATCTTCCATCCTTCTGTTTCCATGGTATTCCATCATTCCTGGATTAATTACATAAATTTCCATGGCACATCTGCAGAAGCTCTCTGCCCTAGCCCTTAGAAAGGGTCATTATGTACTATTTTCAACTTGATAATTTTGTTTACAGAATTTTCCTTCTCTGAAAATGACCTTGCATATTTATTTCAGAGCCCCTACAAACTCGAGGATCAGGGAGCTCATAGTTAAAACTATATTATTTTACTAATCTTTTTTTAAAAGTATCCTGGCATGTATTAGATATTCTGGACTATTTTAAAACAAATTAATATAAAACCAGCATGGGGTTCCATAGCCAAGCTACAGGACATAATGAAATGGAATGAGCATGTTTATAGTCAATCAGAAGAGCTTTGTGATGGGAAAGGACTTGGAAGAATATTGACAGGCAGAGTTAGAAGAGAATTTGTTTAATAGAAGAAGAAAATAATCAAACGCCCCCAAATTCAGTTTAGACTCCAAATAAATTGGTGAATATCCAGAAAGTGCAGCAATAGCAGGACACCTAAGTGACATGCCATACTTTAAGTTGGTGTGTAATTGATAAAATACCTAACTCTGAAAGTGGCATCTCTCTCTCTCTCTCTCTCTCTCTCTCTCTCTCTCTCTCTCTCTCTGTTGTCAAAGAAGTAGTGTCTGTGAGATAGTAACACAGATCCAACAGCAGGAGCACAGCAGTTCTGCAGTTTGAGTTGTCAGTGTGTTTGAGGCTTTGGAGAAGATGATGCTGCAGTGCTTGATTCCCTCACATAAAAACCTATCTTTTATCTCACAATTAAATATATTATATATAACCTCATCACAATTTTATCCATTTCCTTTGTATGTTAAGAGTGTAGATGAGCATTCCAAAGTCTCTACCAACTCCAAATCCAATATGTAGAGAAAAAGTCAAGGAATTAAATATCTAAAAATTATTTTTAAAGATTTCATTGGATTCCTTAACTAACAAGCAGACTAGGCTGAAGCAATGCAACTGGGTTCTGAAAGGTTTTCATTTCAGTCTGAGTGATGATGGTGTCTCAGATTAGTATGATGGTAGAGGAAATGGTGGGGGGTAGTCAGGTTGAAGACATATTTTAAAAGTATATTTGTCATGGTTTGAATGAGAAATATACCCCTACAGACACATGTATTTGAACCTTGGTTCCATGTTGTTTGAATTGTATGAGAAGATTATGGAACCTTTAGCAGGTATGGCATTACTAAAAGAAGCCCATCACTGGTCACGGGCTTTTAAGAGTTTATAGTCTCATTCCACTCTCAGTTTGCTGTCTATATCTTTTGTGCAATTGAGATGTGAGCTTTCATATTACTGATCAACTACCTACTGTCATGCCTGCCTGTCATTGGGGACTCTCCTTCTGGAACCATAAGCCCAAATAAACTCTTTTTCCCTGAAGTCTTTTGGGCATGGTAATTTATCATAGCAACAAAGCATCACTGATACCATATTCAGTATTCATAGGAAAATAAAGAGCAGATTCCACACCTTTATGGTACTGAGTAAAATAACAATGGTATAATCTCTGAAAATATTTGGTGATTATATTGAGGGTTACTGAGCATCCCAGGAGTAAACCGCTTTTCTGAGTTTCTATCAACATTTGAAACTTACCTAATACCTTCCCATTAATCATCTAATATACTTGTCCCTTTTCTGTGGAGAAAGGGGATAGTGATATTATTTAGCACATCTAGTTTATAGTGAAACAGATAGAACCAACACTATAGATCTTATTAATGATGGTGGTTAAAAACTGATACCTTTCTATTCTTGTATTGTCTCTTGGGAGAGAAGAGCACACACTATGGACTGATAACTTTACTTTCTTATGCTCTAGGTTATAGAGTAATTGAAAATAGAATCACCAACAGCCAAGTCTTCAAAGGTCTTTTCCTTCCTCTGTAGACACATTTGTCTCAGTATGTCTCACATATGGTAAGAAGCTGTGGCAGGTGGTCAGGGAGTCTAAACGTCATTTCATGGCTACATGGACAGCGTTTTGTCATTAATATTCTCTCTCATGGATGTTTTGAGAGAATGTTTCTATTAGCTGAAATCTGTACTAGTCTTGAAACTGTCAAAGTCTCTGTGGTCGGCATCTCTATCCTAGATGTCAAGGCAGATGACTGTTTCCTGAAAAATTCCATTAAACAGGAATTTATTGGTATTATAACAAACACTTAATTTGATTATTATAGAAAAAATTTAGACTGAACTGTTGGGCCTGCACCATTTGAATGCTGCATTTTCCATAAAACCAGGAAAAACATTGTGCTTTGCCTTAACACATTTTATCTTTTTAACCTCTATCTCTTTAGAGTAACTCTCCCTACTCTGAATTTACAATACAATGTTTTTAAAAAAACCAAAATCGTCAAGCCGCAGTGAATTGCATTGAACAATAATCTAATAATACAAATTAGATTATAAGAGTTATATCCCAAACGTGTTGGTAGGCAGGGATGTGGGTTACATATTT
This sequence comes from Lophiomys imhausi, assembly GCA_907164525.1. Classification (NCBI taxonomy): domain Eukaryota; kingdom Metazoa; phylum Chordata; class Mammalia; order Rodentia; family Muridae; genus Lophiomys; species Lophiomys imhausi. The sequence continues at coordinate 4,184,400 of CAJQZJ010032121.1, forward strand.
GGGCTCTTTCTGAAGAAATTTTTTTAGTCCTCTATGAATTGCCAAAGTGGCATTGGCTTTTGACAGCCTACTTGGTTGGCATGTACACTTGTAAGAGATTGGAAAGCAGTCAAAAAGACAAAAAAGCACAAAACCCTAGGCAGTAGCAGGTGCCAATTCTGTGATTCCATTTCCAGCTGGCCACATTCCTTCTTCTTTTTGAAAAAAATAACATTTATTTATTAATTCAAATACATCTTGGTCTCAGTCCCCTTCCTCCCCCCTCCTGGTTTCACCTCCCACCCTCTACTCCCTCTCCTATCTATTCTTCTCTTCTAGTGTACGTGGGGGGGGGGGTAACATTCCATCTTCTTAAACAGATCTGAACCTCTACATATTTGTGAAAATGCTTCTGTTCAATTAGTATAACAGTTGGACAGAAGGCTTGCACATTCAGCTGAAATGGGCATTGCATTGAAATGTAGTATCTTGTAGGGTTTTCCTGATCTTCATCCTCTTTTCCTCATCTATGTTCATAGCAGCCTTATTAGTAATAGCTAGAAACTGGAAACAATCCAGATGTCCCTCAACTGAAGAATGGACTAAAAAAAAAAACTGTGGTACATCTACACAATGGAATACTACTCAGCCATCAGAAACAATGAAATCATGCAATTTGCATCCAAATGGATGGAACTAGAGAAGCTCTTCCTGAGTGAGCTAACCCAGACTCAGAAAGATGAACATGGTATCTGTTCACTTATAATTGGATTTTAGCCATGTAGTACAGGATAACTATCCTACAACTAACACACCAAAAGGAACAGGAACATAGACCTTGTTACCTGCTAGTGGGACACTTTGTCCTATAGGCCCCCAGTGCAAGAGGAAGCTCTTAACCCTCATAAGACTGTTGAACTGAGGGGGGCTGATATGTAGGGGCAACCCTCCCCAGAGGAGTAGGATAGGTGGGAGAGGGTGGGAGGGTAGCACCAGGAGGTGTGGAGAGAGGGGACTGTGATGGAGATGTAACTTTAAGTAACAAATAAAAAACAACAAAAAAAAGAGTCTATCCAGGATTACGTAATTTCTTCTCCCTTTGGGCTCTTAGCATAGGATTGGAACATATTTAATCATGCTGTCCAAGAACTGGGTAGACAGCATGCTTAGAGTGTGGGAAAGGTCCTCTGTTTTGAGAGAAATGACCTCAGGGAAAATAGTCTCCTTCATAAATTGGAATGTCACTGATCTCAGGAGGAATGGGAAGAGTGAATAGAAAAAAAATTGTTGACTACTTTCTGGGTTTATGACGGTCATAACTTTGAATCTGTTTATTCCTAAGTAAATATGAAGTCATATTTGTTCAGTAGCCTCAGTGAATACATAATACAAAATACAAAAGATCTCCAGTGGCAGCTCTCTGTTCACAGTATAGGGAACACAGTTACAAAAGTATCAAGTATCGGCTACAACTTAGAACAATCTGACCTAGAAATCTGGATCCTTGTAAAGCTTAAAAATCAGTTTTCCTTGTGCTAATTTAAAATATTCAAGACTAGGTCACGTGATCATTTTTCATATAACACTGAAAACTTTAGGACAGTCTGAACATTGTTTATGTACTTCTATGCTACATTCACTAGGGCAATCTTTTATATTGGTATAAAATAATAAAGTATTTCTGTACAACAGTGGTGTTACATTAATTTGGGTGACATCTTGTTGTGTCTAAAGCTAGGCATCCCAAAATATGTCATTTTTTGCATGAAAATTATCATTTTGTTCCCATGACATTTATTCCTGGTTAGAACATCTTCACAGGTGAAGTCATTGGATTCATGTATGATTCTTCCTATCTCAAGTTCAGAATAGTCATGGATGCTGACTTTTCCCAAGAGTATTCAAATTAGTAAATGTCACTGTCTGAATAAGAGTCTTAAATAAAATCAAAGTGATGTTACAAAGACAAGCCATAATTGTCTCTGCAATGTTCTTAGATATTTACAATGTGCAGATAGTGTAGCTATTTCAAGTTGATTGGTAGTGAGGATCAGAATTACTGCTTTCCTTCCCACCTTGTAGCAAGAAAGAGGAAGTCTGTAGCTCCCACAGCTTTCTATGGCTTAACAGAGACACTATCAAATATACCCTAAAGGCTGCGAATGGAAGAGTATCATGTGCCC
>CAJQZJ010032121.1:4186571-4209032 GCA_907164525.1 Lophiomys imhausi
ATGAGTATTTATTTTTTGAATTTGCCAGAATAAAATCTCCTAAGTATTTGGTATAAAGTGACTACAGACACTAGTGGGGTGAAAAATCCTACACATATAACTCCAACTAGCAACAGTGAAGTATCATTTGCAGAGGCTCTATGAACATGCATGTCTATGTGTGTGCTACCATGCAGTGTATGTTTCCTTGGTTATGTAACATTTGCACAACACTGTGAGTGAATCTAAGTGCTAGGATAGAAAAGACTCACAAAATATTGGTGTGCTCCAATGAGAGCTTAAGGGGTTGGTTTTACAAACAGTGTATTCACATATTGATCAGATCAGCATAAGGTTTCTTATCCCAAAAGTAATTTTCAAACACACACACACACACAGTGGGAGGGTATTATTTACAAGTATTTAGCATGATATATAATATAATTGTTCCAGTAATGAGATTTTTGTCTGATATAGAAGTCTAATATTTATTAAAATTCTTGATACATAATTTAAACATGCTTAACTTTTGCTAAAAATTTTGTATAGAACTTTATACCTGTTGAAGAAATGAAAATATAAGAATTTAACAATGTTCTTAGAATGCACAGTACTTTCAAATAAGAGCTGGGATGTGAGAGACGGTGAGGTGGCTCAGCAGGTAAAAGTCCCTGTTGTGCAGTTCTGATGGCTTGAATATGTTTTCTCAAATGCATATTAAGGTGGCAGAAGAGAACTTATTCCAGAAGGATTGCTCTGGCTTCTGTATGTGTCCTGTTGCACATGCACTCCCCCACACATAACACATACACATAGCACACACATACAATAATAATAAAATAAAATTATCACCAACCAAGAAAAATAAAGGATCAGAGATTTGAACTCATTCAATCTAGAACTGTGTTCTTTCTGTCTCTGTCACTAAGAACACAAGAACATAGGCACATCATGGAACTGGAAAATATTTTCCTAATTGCCTTGCATGTGCAAGACCAAAAATAAGTTTTATTCAGTACCACTGCCATGGCCCCTATTATGTGAGCTCTCACCTCAATACAGACCTCAGACATCAACAGTGCCTAGATGGAAAGTTTCTGAGTTCCAGCTGGTCTTCTTAGTGATGTCAGTGGAGGTTGGCAGGCCACAGACTGTAGGCTAGGGCTGCAGTTCCCCTGAAGCTCAGGCGTCAGGACCGTGCTTGTGGTCCTCCCAAACTACTCTTAGGGGGTTCTCGGGTTCAACGTGTGCCTTAAAGCCAGAAGCACAGTGATCTGGTACAGCCCACTTCACTCTGCCAGTGAGCAATGGTCCAGGGCTATTTCACTGCTCCAGGGTTGAAGCTCTGTGTGTTGTACCCTGAGTAATTAGCTGAGGGGCAAGGCAGCAGGGAGTTCTGATGTGGAATTCACACCCTGTCCACAGTGCTTGAATTCGGGGAAGCTAAGTTGCCTTTTCCCGGCCTGAATCACTGTGCTCCAGTCTAGCCTGCCTGAGCCAGCATGGCTTCTGGCAGTTTCCCTGTAGCTAGGATGTCAGGACTGCGGTTTTGGTCCTTCTGAGCTACTCTCAGGGGGAGGGTCTCAGGATCAACCTGTGCCTCTCTAACAGAAGCTCTGTGGTCTGGTGCAGCCCACTTGCTCAGGCAGCACACAGTAGTCCAGAACTGCTTTACTGTTCCTGACCAAGATCTAGATGCTGTAGACTGAGGCAGTAGACTGAGAGCCCTGCCAAGGTGGGTGAGGGCAGGGAGGTCTAATATGGAGTTCACAAGGCGACTCCAGCACTTGCACTCAAGGGGGATCTCAGCCACCTTTTCCCTGCCAGAGGCACTGTGTTCCAGAGTAGCCTGTGTGTGTTGGTGGGGCTTCTAACAGATTTCCTATAGCTAGAGTGTCAGGAATGTGGGTACAATCTTCCCAAGCTACTCTCAGGGGAGTCTCAGGATCAATCTGTGCCTCTCTGTCAGAAGCTCTGTGGTCCAGCGCAGCCTGCCCACTTGGTTAACATGCAACAGTCCAGAACTGTTTCATTGCTCTGGGCGGAGAACTCGACACCCTGGACTGAGGCTGTAGCTAGGGACCTTCCAATCTGCTGTCAGGCAAGTCTCAGAGCCAGACTATGCTTCTCAGACTGAAGCTCTGTGAATTGGTGCGGCCCGATTTTCCAGCTGCCCACAATGGTCCAGAACTGCTTCACTGCTCTGGGCTGAGATGTAGATGCTGTACCCTGAGTGTACAGCAGAGAGCTCAGCCAAGGGGTCAGGCAGGGGGTGGGGGCAGGGAGTTCCAATATGTAGTCTATATCCTGCCCACAGTGCGCTTGGGCTCAGAGAACTCAGCGCCTGCCAGCTCGATCAATCCCTCAGATACCAGTTAGCCACAGCCGCCAAGCTGCAAATCTCAGGAAGAATCACCATCAGTCTTACCATAGTGGCTCTGCTGGTATACTCCTGGGTGTCAGAATGCCTACCCAGAAACTGTGGACTCAGGAAACTGAGGAGGACCTCTGTATGGATGTCAAACCACCAGTTGGCTTCCTCCAACAAATTCCAGTCAAGAACATTGGATCTCCTGAAATGGGTGTTTCATCTGGGTGCTGGGAATCAATCCCACATCCTCTGGAAAGTCTTACATTGCTCTTAACTACTGAGACTTCTCTCCACTCCTGTTTAAATAGCAGTAATAGAATCTACTATGAACTGTGTTCTTAGTGAGGTCAGAATGCAGACTACATTTCCTTTTCATAAACATCTGTTCCATTTCCTTGTGATTTCATATTTTAATGAGCATATATATCCAAACATATATTTGGATCTTCTCTCATCAGCTGAGAATATATGTGAGGTCTGAGATGCAAAAAGACCCTGATCCTAGAAGATAAGATCTTGGATCTTCAAGAGAACCCTTAACTCAATTTGAGTACTTTTGACATAACTTTAGATCTGGTGAGACCTTTTATTGAATCTTCACTGTTTAAAAAGAAACCAGAAGATGACAATATACTCTGGCAGATTGACTTCAGTGAAAAAAATCACTATTAAAAATCAACAGAGTACCCACCTGGAGGAGATGCACTTGAGGAACTTCGAGTGTTGTAAGTGCACACAAGTTTTCAATCAATCTGAGTCACTTAGTGAAATCAAGAAAATGTCATTCTAGTCTCAAACAGGCCTTCAAGTGAATTTAGCGAGAAGGGTGCTCTATGGTTAAAAAGGAGTGCAGTGGCTGCTGAGCTATCATAATACATTTGAAAATGTTTCAAGGATGTTTCTTAAGACCCCTTACAGTTTAATATTTCAGGTCTAGACCTCCTTTGTACTATCTATTTTCTTGTGCAAGTGAATACTTGACATATACTGTATAACTATAGCTGAATCCAACATGATATATTTCATAAACTTTTCTTGGGTCTCTTAGGGAATTTGCAGGTGTTGCAAAGTTATTTGGGAGGCAGTATGACTAGAAAAATATTTCACACAGATTAAACTTGGAAAAAACTCTATCTATCACATGGCTTGTTTTGATTCTATCAGCTGTAATTTTTTTCAAGGTATGTATGTCAACCATATGGTTTTATTTTTATTGTCTTTGCCATAATTAGAAATCTATAGTTTTCAAAGTTCCAGCAGCCCAGTTTTCTAAGGCTTCCTTACATCTGCCTTAGACTCAAGGCAACCATATATAAAAATTAAAAACAAGAAAACAACTTATGCTTTTCATCATTCATCCCAAATTCAATTGTTCTCTCTTCTGTTTCATCCTCATCGGTGATGACTTAGATATACTGTGGGCAGTTCTGCTTGTTCTGTTTCCAACAGAACCAGTAAGTAACATAGTTCTCACACTGTGCCTTAAACATTACCCTCAGGGGTTCTTTGCTCTCTGTCTCCTGTGTTTCATTTCTAGTAATAAAGCTGAGGATAACTGGTGTTTCACAGCAAAGACCAAGCTGCTTGTTTCCCATGAATGCTTGCTCCTAACCCTTATAATACCATAAAGTGGTATTCTTGTAGAGTAGATGCTAGAAGTAATGAATCAAGAAACCTCTCCCATGGTCACCCTGGTGGTGAATTTTGTGTTTCATAATTAAGTCCTATGACACTATTTATGAACTTGCTTTTAGGTCAATGAGATAGTGATCAGGTAAAGACATTTACTACTGAGCCTGATGACCTCATGGTTTAATCCTGAAACCCACATGGTAGAAGAAGAGAACTGACTGCCACAAGTTTTCCTCTTAGCTCCACGGGAATGCTGTGTCAGATGTGAACACACACACGCATGTGTGCACACACATATATACACACTAAAAACACTTAACTTTATGTACTAACTAGCTTAATTCTTAATATACCCTAATGAAAATCATTTTCTGTAATAACTCTGTATCCTTCTGACCTATCCCAAAAGCCCTGGGTTCCTCGTCCCTGCCTCCTGTCTAACCCATTCCTCAAGATCATGCTTGTTCATCAATTGTATTTCTTTCTCCTTATTCTAAAAGCATTTTTTTTATATTTCCATAAAATCCACATTCAATCCTTACACCATGACAGAATATCCATTATACATTTAGGGTGATCCTAGATGTTGTAACAAATGTACTCCAGAGTATATAAAATTATACATATAGTACATCCACACATTTATGATCAGCAGAGTATTTTTGTCTACAGTGTGATTCAGGGACTTAAACTCTCTACCATATGACTTGCCTATCACTCAAATAGTGGTCCTCAGCCCAGCAGCATTAGCATCACCTTGGAACTTAGTCAATGTGCTAAACAGGCTGCATCCCAGGTGTACTAATGGCAGATACTACCAATACAGAAGTCTATGTGCCCTGACCAGCTGATTCTGATGTGCACTAAACTTAAGAATCAGTGCCCTATCCTATCATAGCCCTCTGCATTCAGTCTGTTGAAATAAAATAGGAATGTGGGCAAGACAGATGTGCTTTTTAAAGACTGCCAGAAAAAAAAAATGCCTACCACTTCCATCTGTTTCTCCTCAGTACCTTTAATTAAATGAACTTATTCTCAAGTGTGTGGCATATGGTCTCATAGGCCTTTTCAAAGTTTAAAAGACAATTTGAAGGCTTTCCTCTAAGTAACTGTCTTCCCCCAGAGACTTTTGTATTCTTCAGGTTCAGCATATAGTATGACAAGCTCATGCAGTCCATTTTGTGCTCCTGTCATTTTGTTATTTAGACTGAACATTTTCATTGCTTTCTCCTTCTTGCTGTAGTTGATTTTTCTCCTTCGTGTAACTTGGCTGTAGCTTGACATAACTTTCTTTCTCTATTCATTAAGGGACCAGTCATTGCAAACTTGGAGTTTCAGCTTGCAATAACATGTCAGTTTATTTTATATCAGCATAAAGTGGCCCAGAGGATGTATTTATCATGTGGTATTCAGAACCTAAAGGAGAGCCATTCCTAGAGCACAGTGGAGAGAGCTCTCATTTGGGTTAGGTCTCCTCCAAGTGTTTTCTGTGCTGATATTCATTATTGCTTAAGATGTCCATGGAGAATACAGTTTCTTTTGAATGTATGATGCTTAAGTGGATGAAACAGGACAATACTGTTTTATTTAGCAAGTGTACAATGGTTAAGAGCACGTACCTCTCTTGCAGAAGACCGGAGGTCTGTTCCCGACACCCATGTCCAGTGACTCACAACTGCCTGTGTTTCTAGCACAGGAAATATGATGCGCTTCTCTAGCCTTTGTGGGCACTCCACTCTCATGTATATCCACATGAACACACACACACACACACACACACACACACACACACACACACACACCACATGTGAATTATGAATCAAAAACCAAAACTTTAAATTTAACTAGTTTGTCTCTGGTACTACTTTTTTAATCATCTCATTGTTCAATATTGTACCATTTCTTGGTCCACCTGTGCTATTCAAAATACAGGGTTTACTCACTCCCTGAATGAGGTGTTTAGAACTGTTGATCCTTATATGACTTTTTCCATAACAAAACAAATGCTGCTATGTACTGTTTCAAGGTTTTCCTATCTCCTTTAGGTGTGCAAACTGTTTTCTTCACTACTTTGTCCAGTGGTATCGTGTCCTGTGTTGTTTCCTAAAATGACTTTGATGAGATTATTCTCGAGTTTTCTGAGCTATAACATCTAAATCATGCCACCAACAGTAATTCATAGCTATGTGTTATATTCACTTAGCTTTTTGTTTCCTTTTCAATAGAATTTGTAATACACCAAGCTATCGTGGATTGAGGCTGTTGTGGAACACAGTCTTTCCTTTTGATGTTCTCCTATTTCAAAGAACTAAGCAAGAGACTTGCAGTCACTTCAACAGTGTCATGTGAATTAAATCATAAGAAATCTCATTTTATTAAGAAACAAGATAGTACATGACAATATAGAGCCACTTGATAAAATCCAAGAGTCATGTAACATCTGTATGATTTCAGAGTAATGTCCTATCACTGAAAATACATGTTTTATTTTATTCTTTTGTGAGTAGTTTCATTAGCATATATTATGCAAAGTAATGCGTTTCGTTATGGTTTTACACATGTATATATAATATTTTACATTTGTTTATTTTATTTTATGTGTATCAGTGTTTTACTTGCATGTATACATGTGTTCCATGTGCATGAGTGGTGCAGCTGGAGTTCATAAGAAGGGTTCATATGCCCTGCGACTGGAGTTATAGATGGTTTGAGATACCATGAGGATTATGAGAACCAAACCCAGGTCCTATGCAAGAGCAGCAAGAGCTCTTAACCACTCTAGCCCACGTGTTTATAATGCATTTTGGTCATATTCATTACCATTACCATTTCTTGTTTCCTGTCCACTTTTTTCTTCTATTTCCTCAATAAGTGTTTCTTCTTTTTTAATGCTTTTTGTTGTTTTTGTTTTTGTTGCCCCAATGAGTATAATTAGATATTCTCAGGGGAGCATGAGTACAGCATTATTTCCAGGATCGAAAGCAATTTACCGGTGGATATACCACTGAAGAAGTGCCTTTTCCTCTTCCAGCATTCTGCAAGGTTCCAGCATATCTTTATGTTTAGCACAAGGATGACCAATCTCTGAAACATCAGTAATTTCAAAATTTTCCTCTAATAAAAGAAGAAGCCAAAGTTTACTGAAAGCCTAGAGCTCATGAAATTTCTCTTCTTTCTAGGAGTCTTATTGCACATGGCAATGTTAGAGAAAGGCACTGTTTCTTCCAGTTGTCACTGGCTGTCAGAGTAACCTCAAGACAATCACATTATGATCAAGCTACAGACATTTCTACAGCTGCAGGCTCCAAACTCTCAGAAATTACCTGGGTATCTTATTCTTGAAGAAATAAAAAGAAAGGAAGGAAAGAAGGAAGGAAGAAGAGAGACAGAGAGAGAGAAAAAAAGAAAGAAAAGAAAAGGAAAGGAAAGGAAAGAAGGAAAGAAAGTGAAACAACTTACTTCAACCCTGCACCATAGTGAAACAACATATTCCTCTTCTTAAGACACTCTTTTTTTATTTCTATTTTTTTGGCCTTCCAGTTTTTTAAAAACATTTATTTATTACTTCAAGTTAGGTCTCCATTACCGTCCCCTCACTCCACCCCCTCCCAGTTCCACCCTCCCACCCTCTACCCCCTCTCCCACCAATCCCATCCCTCTAGTGTGGGGTGCCTCTATGTTTCAGCCCCACTCAGTTCATTAGTCACATGAAGCCTAAGAGCTTCCTCTTGCACAGGAGGCATACATGGCAGTTCCATTAGGGTGGAGTGTCTCACTAACAGGTAACCAAGTCCATGTTCCCGTTCTTTTGGGTCTATTGATTGTAGGATGGTTATCCTGTACTATATGGCTAAAATCCAGCTGTAAGTGAATATATGCCATGGGTATCTTTCTGAGTCTGAGTTAGTTCACTCAGGATGAGCTTTTCTAGTTCTATCCATTTGGTTGCAAATTGCATGATTTCCTTGCAATTTCTGATAACTGAGTAGTATTCCATTGTATAAATGTACCACAGCTGCTTTTTTTTTTAAAATCCATTCTTTGGTTGAAGGACATCTGGGTTGTTTCCATTTTCTAGCTATTACAAAAGAAGCAGCTATGAACATAGATGAGGAGATGTCCTTGAGGCTTGGCGAGGAAACTTTTCGGTATATGCCCAGGAGTGGTATGGCTTGATCTTTTTTTTTTTTTTTAATGTTTATTACTTCAAGTTACATCTCCATCACAGCCGTCTCCCTCCACCCCTCCCAGCCCCACCCTCCTACCCTCTCACCCTTCGCCCAGAATGCATAATTCTTTTTTTTTAAGCCCAACAAATGGTTCTTTCTCTTATAACGATAAATACAGTACAAAACAACTGAAATAAATAGGCCACAATTCTGAGAGTTATATGGCTTAGCATACATTATCAATGTCCAGTCCATATGTATTTGGCCCCTGACTTTAACATTCTACTATCTAACCATCTCCATGAGTTTAAAGTTCTCTATCTAACTCAGCATTCATACTAACTTGCATCACAATTTTAAAAACATCTTCTTAGATACAGAATGCCCTCTTGATTCCTAAACAACTCAAAATTTAACGATGAGACTCTAGCTATCTATTCTTCATCCACCTCAGAGACCTGAGAGGGATAAATATATCTGATTATATAGGAAGTGCAGGGCCCACAGCTTCCAAAACTAAGAAATGACATACCCGTGGCCACCTCGACAGTTCCCATTTTCTCTCCATACATTACAGCATCAATCTTCAGCTGTTTGGCCCCGTTTCTCTGACAGACATTGATTGTAGAGCAGGAATTATGAAGGACTTGCCGACCCTGTCTTGGCAGAGCTAGGCTGTCGACTTACCTGCTTCCAAGTTTTGTCCTTTTTGGACAGCAGTCTGTCTACAGTTGAAGCAAGGGTTTGTTTGTTTGTTTGTTTGTTTGTTTGTTTGTTTGTTTTTGGTTTTTTGTTTTGTTTTGTTTTTTGCCAAGAGATAGGCTTGCCATCTCACACTGGAGATTCTTCGATGCTAATCTTCTACTTGGAGTGGAATAGGGGATGCCGTCAGGAGCTGGCATGTCTCAATATCAAAAAAATCTTAATTTAAGAAAACATCTTTAAATGCCATACTCTGCAGATCTCTTGGGGTTTTTGAAGACGCCCTATCTATCTCTTATGTTTAGATAAGCAAATGTTGCTGTCTCTTAACAACTTGATTTCTGAGTAGCTTAGAAAATAACTGTGATTGACTGTCATAGTAACTAACAAAATGACACGCTTGCATGACTGTTAGTTTGTATTTCTTAATTATCCTAAACAGTTTATGAGGCTTGATCTTGAGATAGAGCTATTTCAAGTTATCTAAGCTATCGTGCCAGACTGATTTCCATAGTGGTTGTACAAGTTTGCACTCCCACCATCAATGGGGGAGTGTTCCCCTTTCTCTGCAACCTCTGCAGAATGTGCTGTCTTTTGAGTTTTTGATCTTAGCCATTCTGACAGGAATGATATGGAATCTCAGAGTAGTCTTGAGTTGCATTTCTCTGATGATTAAGAAAGTTGAGCATTTCTTCAGGTGTCTCTTGGCCATTTTAGATTCCTCTTTGTTAATTCTTGGTTTAGCTCTGTACCCCATTTTTCGATTGGGATACTTGGTTTCCTGGTGTTTAATTTCTTGAGTTCTTTATAAATTTTTTATATTAGCCCTATGACAGATGTGGGGTCGGTGAAAGATCTTTTCCCAATCTGTAGGCTGCAGTTTTGTTCTAATGACAGTGTCCTTTGCCTTACAGAAGTTTTTTTCAGTTTCATAAGGTCCTATTTATTGATTATTCATTTTAGGGCTTGAGCTATTGGTGTTCTGTTCAGGAAGTTGTCACCTGTGCCACTGAGTTCATGGCTTTTCCCCACTTTCTCTTCTATTAGATTTAATGTGTCTGGATTTATGTTAAGTTCTTTGGTCCGCATGTACTTAAATTTTGTGTAGGGTGATAAATATGGGTCTATTTGCATTCTTTTACATGTTGACATCCAGTTAGACTAGCTCCATTTGTTGAAGATGCTTTCCTTTTTCCATTGTATGGTTTTGACTTCTTTGTCAAAAAATTAAGTGACTGTGGGTGTATGGGTTTATTTCTGGGTCTTCGATTCAATTCCATTGGTCAACTTGTCTGTTTATATACCAGTACCATGCTGTTTTTATTACTATTGCTCTGTAGTACAGCTTGAAATCAGGGATGGTGATACTTCCAGATGTTTTATTGTACAGGGTTGATTTAGCTCTTCTTGGTTTTTGTTTTTTCATATGAAGTAGAGAGTGGTTCTTTCAAGGTCTGTAAAGAATTGTGTTGGTATTTTGATAGGAATTGCATTGAATCTATATATTGTTTTTGGTAGGATGACCATTTTTATTATGTTGATCCTACCTATCCATGAACATGGGAGATCTTTCCATCTTCTAAAGGCCTCTTCAATTTCTTTCTTCCGGGACTTGAAGTTCTTGACATACAGGTCTTTCACTTGCTTGGTTATTGCTACACACAGGTATTTTTTATTATATGTGGTTATTGTGAAGGGTGTTGTTTCCCTAATTTCTTTCTTGCCCCATTTATCTTTTATGTAAATAAGGGCTATCAATTTTTTGAATTAATTTTGTATCCAGTAACATTGCTGAAAGAGTCTATCAGCTGTAGGAGTTCTCTGGTGGAATTTTTGGGTTCGCTTACTTATTCTATCATATTGTCTGCAAGTAGGGATAATTTGACTTCTTCCTTTCCACTTTGTATCCCCTTGACCTCCTTTAGTGTTCTTATTGCTCTAACTATAATTTCAAGTACTATGTATTATGTTGAAGAGATATGGGGAGTGTGGGCCTCCTTGCCTTGTCTCTGATTTTAGGAGAAATGCTTTAAGTTTCTCTCCATGTAATTTGACATTGGCTACTGGCTTGCTGTATATCACCTTTATTATTTCTAGGTATGGTCTTTCCATGCCAGCTCTCTCCAAGACTTTTATCATGAAGGGATGTTGCATTTTGTCAAATTCTTTTCAGCATTTAATGGGATGATCATGAGTTTTTTTTTTTCTTTCAGCTTGTTTATATGGTGGGTTATATTAATGGATTTCCTTATGTAGAACCACCCCTGCATTCCTGGGATGAAGCCTACTAGATCTTGGTGTATGATACTTTTGCTATGTTCTTGGATTCAATTTCCAAGTATTTTATTGAGTATTTTAGCATCTATGTTCTTGAGGGAAATTGGTTTGAAATTCTCTTTCTTCGTTGGGTCTTTGTGTGGTTTAGGTATCAGGGTGACTGTGGCCTCATAGAATGAGTTTGACAGTGTTCCTTCTGTTTCTATTTTGTGGAAGAATTTGAAGAATATTGGTATTGGCTCTTCTTTTAAGGTTTTGTAGAATGTGCTGAAACCACCTGGCCCTGGGCTTTTATTCAGAGGGACACTTTTAATGACTTCTACTTCCTTAGGGGTTATAGGACTGCTTAATTTGTTAACCTGATCTTGATTTAACTTTGGTAGGTGGAATCTATCAAGAAGGTTATCCATTTCACTTAGGTTTGCTAATTTTGTGGAATACAGGTTTTTGAAGTAAGACCTAAAGATTCTTTGGATTTCCTCAATGTTTGTTGTTATTTCTCCCTTTTCATTTCTGAGTTTGTTGATTTGGGTATTTTCCCTCTTCCTTTTAGTTAGTTTGGCTAAGGGTTTGTCTCAGAGTTAGGGTTAGGGTTATATATATTTTTTATTTTCTCAAAGAACCAACTCTTAGTTTATCAATTCTTTGTATTGTTCTTTTTGTATCTAAGTTGTTGATTTCAGCTCTGAGTTTGATGATTTCCTGGTGTCTGCTCCTCTTGGGAGTCTTTGCTTTTTTTTTTTAGCTCTTCAAGTTCAACTGTTAATTTGACATTATGAGTTTTCACAATTTTCTTTTTGAAGGCACTTCTTGTTATGAACTTTCCTCTTAGCACTGCTTTCATTGTGTCCCTTAGATTGGGTATGCTGTGCCTTCATTTTCATTGAGTTTTAGGAAGTCTTTGATTGCTTTCATTATTTCTTCCCTGACTCAGTGGTCATTAAGTAGAGAGCTTTTCAATTTCCATGAATGTGTAGGCTTTTTGATATTTCTGTTGTTGTTGAGTTCCAGCTTTAATCCATGGTGGTGTGATAAGATTCAAGGGGTTATATCATTCTTCTTATATCTGTGGAGGCTTTGTGATCAAGTATATGGTCACTTTTAGAGAAGGTTCTATGAGGTGCTGAAAAGAATGTATATTCTTTTGACTTTGGGTGAAATGTTCTCATGATCCTCCTGCCTCTGCCTACTTCAGCAAATCCTACTGGCATGCGCCACCACAACTGGTGAAATGTTCTATAGATATATGTTAGGTCTATTTGATTCATGACCTCTGTTAGTCTCATTGTTTCTCTGTTTGGCTTCTGTCTTGATGACCTGTCCATTGGTGTGAGTAAGGTGTTAAAGTCTCCCACTATTGGTGTATGGGGATTGATGTGTGGTTTAAGCTTTAGTAGTGTCTTTTTTACAAACGTGGGTGCCCTTGTATTTGGGACATAGATATTCAGTATTGAGATGTCATCTTGATGTATTTTTCTTTTGACAAGTATGTAGTGCCCTTCCCTATCCTTTTTTATTAATTTTGGTTGAAATCTATTTTATTAGAAATTAAGATGGTCACTCCAGCTTTTTTCCTATGATCATTTGCTTGGAAAACCTTTTCCAAGCCCTTTACTATGAGGTAGAGTCTATTTTTGCTGGTGAGGTGCTGGTGAGGTATGTTTCTTGTATGCAGCGAAAAGATGGGCTTTGTTTACATATCCATTCTGTAAACCTGTGTCTTTTTATTGGTGAGTTTAGCCCATTGATATGGAGAGATATTAATGACCCTAGTTTGTTATTTCCTTCTGTTTTTATGTAGGTGTTGGTAGTATGTTTCTGTGTTTCTTTTGGTTTACCTGCAGTGGAACTGTTAGCTTCCTGTGTTTTCTTGGCTGTTCTCTTGGTTGGAATTTTCCTACTAAGATCTTCTATAGAGCTGGATTTGTGGGTACATACTGTTTGAATTTTGTTTTGTCCTGGAAGATCTTGTTTTCTCCATCTCGGGTGATTGAAAGTTTTTCTGGGTACAGTAGTGTGAACTGGCACCTGTGATCTCTTAGGGCTTCTAGGACATCTGACCATGCCCTTCTGGCTTTTAAAGTTTCTGAGGAAAAGTAGAGTGTAATTCTGATGAGTCTGCCATTATATATTATTTGACCTTTTTCTCTTACAGGTTTTAATATTCTTCTGGGTTCTGTACATTTGGAGTTTTAACTATTATGTGGTGGGAGGAGTTTCTTCTCTTATCCAATCTGTTTGGAGTTCTGTATGCCTCTTGGATTTTTCCTGGCATCTCTTTCTTTAGGTTTGGGAAATTTTCTTCTATAATTTTGTAGAAAATGGTTCCTAGTCCTTGGAGTCTGGAGTCTACTTTTTCATCTATACCTCTAATTCTTAGGTTCTGTCTTTTCAATGAATCCTTGATTTCTTGGATGCTATGAGAGAGGGCTTTTTTAGGTTTCTCATTTTCCTTGGTTGTTGTATTGATTTCTTCAGTTGAGTCTTTCACACCTGAGATTCGGTCTTCCATCTCTTATATCATATTGGTGATGCTCACGTCTGTAGTTCCTGTTCTCTTTCCTTGGTTTTCCACCTCCTGGATTGTCTCTGCTTGTGTTTTTTTTTTTTTTTTTTTTTTTTTATTGCTTCCATTTCCAATTTCAGGTCTTGATCAGTTTTATACATTTCCTGTTCCAATTTGATTGTCTTTATCTGCAAATATTTCATAGCTTTCTCTCTTTCCCATTCTTGTTTAACTGAGTTAGCTTGGAGGTCTTTAAAGAATTTTACATTGCTTTCATATGTAGGACTATGGTTTCTTTAAAATCTTTAAGGGCTTTATTTTCTTGTTGTAAGGATTCTATCATTTTCATAAGTATAGATTTGTCATCATCTTCTTGTGTTTCACCCATGGTGGGATGGTCAGGGTTTGCTCTATTAGCATCCCTGAATCTTGTTGGAGTCATATTTCCATGGCTTTTGTCAGTTCTGTTCTTTTGCTGGCTTTTTGCCATCTATGGTGTTCCTTAGTTGTTTATTCCTGGTACCTTCTGAACTTGGTGTCAAGGAAGGAGCTTTGCTGTGTAGGCCTTAAAATCTTGTTGACCTGTAGCTGCCATAGGCTCTGTAGTCCTGTGTAGTTCTATGTAGTCTCATGTAGTCCTGAGAATGAAGGTCAGTGCATTATGGGAGGTGCAGATCCAGAAGCTGTTTTTTGGAGAAACCACCCCCAGCTCAGAGCAGCTTGGAGGGTCCCAGGGCATTGGACAGGGTGGGGCATTGGAGCTCTAACCTAGGTATTGGGGTTCAGGTTGGCACAGGGGAGGTGGGGGCAGGGGAAGGGAGAAATTCGACCTGAGTAGTCTTGAGGGTGAAGGTCAGTGAATCACAGCAGGTGCAGGATCCTATTTTTAAATTAAATCTATTTGACCTAAGCTATCAAAGCACAAATGTCTATATAACTGGGATATCCTCTGTTTTTCTATGCAGGTGTACATTATAAGCTGTTTAAATCAGACAACATACCTATCTACTTACACATTTATCATGTCCTTTAACTGAAAACCATTTAAATTCTTTTTTTATACATCTTTGGAAGTATACACTACATAGGTGACATTTTTACTCATGCTACTTTGTAACAAAGACATACAAAAATATTACACTCAAGGTTAACTGTAATTTGCTATGCATTGATCAGACCAACTCCATCCTCCCGATATCTCTTTTATTCAACTCTAAAAAATGTTTTCTTTCAATCTCTTGTAGTTCCTATCTTCCCATGTTTGTCTTAGTTCAATTAGCACAATCATTTAAAGATGTTTTTATTATTTTAAGAATTGTTTGACTTAAGACCATCAGCTCCTGACAGCTCCCATTTGACTTGGAAGAAGACAATGAACATTAAAAAGAAATCTCCCATCAGGAGATAATCCCTACTGGGCAAAAATGTTCCTGCTCTCTCAACAGACTATATATAGTCCAAAGGTGGACCAGAGTTTAATTAGTCTGTGGGAAATGCTTGGCCAGAAGGCTAAAGATGATGCTCCAATGGTATGAAGAGATATTTATGACTGTCTAGACAACAAACTGTCATTTTTTTTCTTTTTGGTAGCTGCTCTACTATTCTTCCTACTTACTTAAATAATAACTTTATCCATTCTTATGTCTTTAATGGGGTTGAAGGCATAATTGTTATAAAATTTCAATTGAACTTAAGTTGTTTAGAATTTAAGAGGATATTTTCAAGTCTAAATAAAATCCTTATGTTTATAAATATAGGATATGATATAAATTATTTAGGTTCAAAACTTTAGATATACCCAGATGGATAAATGATTTTATTCTTCTTCAAGATTGCCTGATACAAATAGGCTAAACATTATGTGTGTAACTTTTATATATGGTTTTCTTGATTGTTTCATATTCTTCCTGTTTTTACTATATGACTTAAAAAGTTAGCCTTTTTATTAGACTAAAGTAGGGAATTGATGGGGTGATGTTAAGAATTCTAAATGTTAATTGATTAGTCTTGTTTGCTGTCTTTTACTTACATTGTCTCTGATTGGTTAAATAAATGCTGAGGCTTGGAGATTGGGCAAAGACAGAGATAGGTGGGACTAAGGTGTGCGGGCTTATGAGACAGAGAGTGTCTTGGGAGGAAGAAGCTTGGAGGAGAAGCCAGGAGCAGACAAGGCGGACACATGCCATGGGTTAAATTAAAGAAAATCATTCCACGTGGCCTGGAACATTGGCATAGTGTGGAGAATAACAGTCCAAAGGGATGTATGTATATATGGGGTCATATTTGGGTAATAGAATTATGAGCTAGCTTAGATGGGCTAGGATTGCACAATTCAGGCATAGGCTTGTTAAAATCCATCCGGTGTCTGTGTGCTCATTTATAATGGCAGGTTAAGGATTAACAGCCGCCAAATCAATTAATGATAATCTAAATACTGGTAAATAATTTAATTAGCCAATTTTTTTCAATCTCTTGTAGTTCCTATCTTCCCAAGTTTGTCTTAGTTCCAATAGCACAATCACCTATGGTTCTATCAAGTAACTATAAAAGTCAACAATTTTCTGTTTTTTTTTTTCAATTAGGTAAATAGTCTCTGTTTGAGAGAGAGAGGCAGTGAGAGAGAAGAAAGAGAGAGAGAGTAGTTTCTAGAGTATATTGTCTTAATGTTTTCATCTGTTATGTATGTTGTTTCTATTTCTTGGCTAATGTCAACAGTATGTATTAAGCATGGGAGTCCAGATGCCTCATTTAGTCATGGATTTCAGTCCTTTCGGAAATTTCCAACAGTGGGATTTTCAGGTCACACAGAAATGTTTACTAATTTTTTATGTCTCTCCATATTGTTTTTTGTAATGTGTTAATTTGTGTTTGTACTCATCCCTGTGTATAATGTAGGGCATGTTTACAACTTTTTCCATGTCTCCCTACTATTCTCTCTTTTCACTTTTACAACACTTGTTATTTTTAAATTTTTGAGTGGTCTTTTTTGTTTAGATGTGGGTGTGATTAGCATTCCCTGGTGGGTAATAAAATTTTGGGGTTTTTTATGAATGTATGGGACCTTTGTATATCATCTTTTGAGAATTTTGTTTGTGTATCTTACCATTTCTCTCTTTCTTGAATCAGGGTCTTGTTCTGTATCCCTGACTAGTTCAAACCCATGATCTCCTTGCTTCAACCTCCTGATGGCTGGGTTCAAGGCAAGAAAAAACCTACTTGATTTTTTTTTGTCTAATTTTTAAGTCTCATTTGATATTTTTCTTTTCAATTATAACTGTGTTGAAGCTGTGAACCAAACTGTCACAGACAGGAAAAGTATAAATAAAAAGAACCATATTTACTTATCTGTTATCATTAACATTCCTCAAGAACATTCCAGAAGAAGTTTACAGAGATCTGTAACAGCATCATTCCTCCCTTCCTTAAGTTTTCCTTCACTCAGAGCAATGCAGAATATGTTAATTACAAAATATTTTTAAGGAGTTCCTGCCCCATCAGCACTATGATGTCCTTTCCCCCTTTCTCCTCTACTAGAGGTCTACCTGGTGTCTCATATACATATACATTCACTATGGACATTTTTCTTTCCCGATACTTCCAAAGCATTGAGACAGTACTTAAAAGTCAAAAGCATCCCTTAAACTTCAAGTTGCTGGGATTATTTTCAATGAAAGTGAAATGTGTGTTGCACTTTTTGTCTTCCTGGCTAGAGACAACAGAGCTGAGAATCTTCCTGCAATGAGGAATACCACCCTTACACAGAGTTAGGGCATCCCAGTTCATCACTGTCTAGGCCCTCAGTGATGTCTGTGATGCCGAGGCTGACAGAAGACTGTGTACCCTTTGTACCCTAATAGGTTCTGTGATAAGAAAATCTTATACTGTGTTCATGTCCTTACCAATAATGGGAATCAGAAATGTTGAAGGCATTGGAATTTGTAAGGTTTTTGGGGGGGCTATATAAAGAAAAGTCATCGCCACTACAATAAACCCAAGCTCAGACTTGAAAATGACAATTGTTAGTTTCATGCCTGGTGCCAGTAGATGTATGAAATTATGACCTTGTCTGTGGACTCACATTGTGTCCTGCCATCTGTTTCTCCTCCACTTTCTACTCCTTCGTCCAGGCTTTGGCTTCCTACTAATAAATCTACAACTCAACTTATCTCTGGACTTGGAAGCCTAAGAATACTTTAGCAATTTAGTGATGTAGTTACAGAGAACTGGAGTAACGAATTAAATCCAGAAATCCTTGCAAAGTAACATGAAGAGAACTTTAAGATCTGATGTTTGATATTTATAGAGTCTGGTGATTATATCTATGGTGATTACATATTCTATGATGACTATAGAAGCCTGGTTAAGTGCATCTAGCTCATAGTTTGTAGCTTTAAATCCCAAACAGGCAGGATCTTCAGTCATTTGATTAATAAAAGCATTAACACTTGATGGGAGAATTCAATGGTTATATAGATCACTTCCCTAAGCATATCTCACAGAACACTAATATTGACATTCTTTGTAACGCAAACATACCACATTCACATGGATTTGAGAAGAGTATTTTACTATATTTCTGATAAGTTTGTGGTTCATTTAATATCACCAACCCTGTCACAAGGCCTATAATACAGAATCTAATTTTTCATTAAACTGGTGCTTTCAAAATGTATTTCATCACAGAGTTCTTTCTGGAAGAGCCAAATGTTTAGCATCTTGTGGAGCTAATACTCTCTGAATATGCCTTTTGTGATAAACCTTTCTTTTGCATGCATATTATATTTAAGGAGAATAACATCTATGATGGAGAAAAACATTTTTCATATCCCTTCTTATTTATGTTTATACATTTATCATTGCACTGTGAAAGAGCTTTTACATCCATTTTATTTTAAAATAATGTTTCCCTTTGCCATTTTACATTGTGTATGTGTATTCCATTTTCACACTCAAGTTCTCTCTTCCATTAGGTCCTCCCCATCAAAATATTTGACCTCCATTGTTTTTTAATCTGAATCCAAATAATATACTTTTATTTTTGACTTTGTTGTTAATTTGTTTTGCTTAGTTTGAGACAATGTCTTGACAAGGCCTTTGCTGAAGCCTGAAAAAGCACAGTGTCTGGTACCTACAGAACTGTAGCAAACAGAGCCAAAATTTTATAACTAAGGCGAGTAACCCATGATTCTGCTTGTTAGTGTTATTGAGTTTTTCTTCTTGTTTGGAGACTGCTTTGATGGTCAGGAAGACAAATAGTTCATGTTCTCTCTCATGTGGATACTAGGTTTTAATTTGTATGTTTGTATATGCATGAGTATGTGAGAATGCATTGTGTAGGTCACATAGAAAGAGCACCACAACAGGAGAAATGGAAGTTTTGAGAAACAGAGGGATGAATGGTTGAATGTGGGATATGAAATTGCAAAAGGAGCAATTGGGGCTGGAAAAGTTCAAAGAGAGGAACTGTGGGAGAGTGGTAGAAGTAGTGGAGAATAAACAAAAATATATTGTATGTGAAAATGCCATAAGAAAACTTACTACAGAAATTGTCACACTAGAATGTATGTATTAATACCCCTTTTGTGTAGTCGCACTGTTAAATGACTGGTGGTAGTAACAAAGAATGGCTCTGGGAAAGCACTGATGTCACACAGAGACACCACTTGAAGTTTCCCTGATGTAAATTAGTCAGAAAGTCAGGCGTGACTTTATCAGTTATTGGGACTCTTAGTGGGTATCAGTGAACAGTGAAGTGTGGCTGTGGAGGGAAAGCTGTTTTAGCATGATCAATGTACTATTCTGTTGCTAGAGAAAGCAATTTTTTTTAGTCCTTAAATCGCAGTTCATGATGTTCACAAACATAGGAGTGGCTCTTTGTGTTTGTTCATGTAAGTGTGTACCAAAGTTTGAAAGAGAGAATTAATTTTTGGATGAAACTGAAGATTTTAGAAGAGACCATTAATCAAAGAAGTGAATAATATCATCATCCAGTCAGGAAATAAAACTTGAAAGTATTTTAAGATTTAATTATTTGTTTCCATTACTATTTTATTTTGTGAGTAAACTAGATGCTTTAATTAGGAAAGGTGATAAAAATCTATAATTCTCACTTTGTCAGATTAAAATATGGCATGGGATAGACACTTTAAGCTATAAAACATCAAGTGAAAAATTGTTTTGAATTATTATTAAATGACCAAAGTTTCCCTATACAGTGAATTTGGTCACTAAATAGTGTCCTCATACCATCTCCATCAATATATTTGTCCTTTGTTATCTAGTTTTCAACTTAATGCTCTTGTCACTCTGATTAGCAATACTCTAGTGGGTTTTGCTGAATGATTTCCCCACATAATCAATAAAGGAATAAGGCTGTTACAGTATTTCAGGATGGTTTACTCAGGTGTTGAAATTTCATATTGGAACACAGGCATAATCTCTTCATAGTTGTAATGATGTCACCTGGTGATGGGTAAATAAGAATTCAAGTGTGGTCACAGAAATGCAAGTAGGATACACTAGCTAAAGTCACCCATGGGTCTCCAATAATTGTTCTTTTTCTTATGTTCTTTCCTTCTCTCTTCTCACACTTCATCTTCATTCATGTTTCAAGGCCATCCCCAACATGTTTTCCAGTTGTTCTGACACTGGGTTTATCCTGTGATCTTGTGTATCTTGTGATCAACCCCAGTGTCTGTTCATAAAGTGTCCCTTTAAATAATTTCAGTCATCAGTTAGAACTTACAAGTACTTGGGTCAAAAGCTCCCAACTACTTAAATAAATTATTATTGTCTACTCACTTGTGGTACTTTACTATCTGTCTTCTAACTTAAGCATATATTTGATATTTCAAATGGAAAAAAATTTACAAGGAATAAATTCATGCTTTTGGCACTCATTTTTATTTTTAAATATGTTTTAGTATTTGATAATTTCCATTTTGCCCTTTATTCATTTATATTTAAATTTATTTAATTGTTTATTTTACATTTCTCTCAATTCCCCTTCCTCCCATCCTCCCAGACCCACCTTTCCACCCACTTCCCCTAGACACTCCCACCTGGTGCCGACCTACTCTGGCACATCAAATTGCATCAGGACTAAGTGCCTTCTCTTCCACTGAGGCAAGACAAGGCAGGTCTGCTAAGAAAATGGGGTCCAGAGGGAAGTAACAGCGACCAAGTTTCAGATAGTCCCCACTCCAATTGTTAGGGAATCCACTTGAGAACCAAGCATGCACACAATGTGTTTGAATCAAGTCAACCCTCATTAATTTCTAATTCATCCCCTATTCTTCCTATTAGTTTCCTGATTTTGTGACTTCATTTTAAATCCATTAAGCTCACTTAGTACCACCAGTATGTTCTTGGTTATAGGACCATGTTCTGGACCACAGGTAGCCGCTCAGAGGTCGCACCCTTAAAGAAAACTGACTGTATTTCCACAGCATCCTTCAGCTGTCAACAGTTCCTCATCTAGGAGTGGGACCTTGTTACTGCCTCCCCTCTCCATGCAGATTTTTTATTGTCTTGATCTTCTACAGGACTTGCACACCAAGGTTTTTACATATATTGGACAAGTGATTCACCCCTATCTAGAATCCTTAACTTTATATAAGTTGTAAAGATGACCCTAGGGGTCAGTAAAAATGCTCAGTGGGCAAAAGTATTTGCTATACAAGCCTGGTAACCTGACTTTGACCCTAAGAAACCATGTAAAGTGGAAGGAGATAATTGATTCCACAAACCAGGAACGTTATCATTCCTTTCCATGGGGACCTTGCTGAGTAAAAGGTGAAACTGTGAGGCAAATAATGAATCTGTGAGGATCAGTTTACTCATTGTAAAACATGGCACAGCAGGTTCCCATAGTAAATATATATATTGTGATCTCTATTCTTGCTTGTCAATTTGACTACATCTGGAAGTAACCAAAATACAAGTGGCTGCAAACAGCTGTTTTGCACTATCTTTTTTAATTAGATAATTCAAATAGGGGAGACCCACTTTTTTATTTTTTTAATAATTTATTTTTTATTTCTTCAAGTTACATCTCAATCACAATCCCCTCCCTACTCGCCCCTCCAGTCCCACCCTTCCACCCTCCTCCCCCTCAACCCCCCATCCTCTTCCCCCTTTTTTTTTTTTTTTTAGTTTAAGGTATTTCTTTTTCCCCCCAACAGCTCTCCCTTTCAGTCCACAAAATGGTTCTTTTTCTTATAACTACAAATACAATACAAAACAACAGAAATAAATAGGCCACAATTATAAGAGTTATATGGCTTAGCACACATTCCCAATGTCCAGTCCATATGTATTTGCCACCTGACTTTAAAATTCTACTATCTAACCATCTCCATGAGTTTAAAGTTCTATATCTAACTCAACTTTCATACTAACTTGCCTCATAATTTTAAAACTATCTTCTTAGATCCAGAACACCCTCTTGATTCCTAAACAACTCAAAATTTAACTATGAGACTCTAGCTATCTATTCTTCAACCACCTCACAGACCTGAGAGGGATAAATATATCTGATTATATAGGAAGTGCAGGGCCTGCAGCTTCCAAAACTAAAAAAATGACATACCAGTGGCTGCCTGGACAGTTCCCATTTTCTCTCCATACATTACAGCATCAATCTTCAGCCATTTGGCCCCGTTTCTCTGACAGACATTGATTGTAGAGCAGGAATTATGAAGGACTTACCTACCCTGTCTTGGCAGAGCTAGGCTGTCGATTTATCTGCTTCCATGAAATGTCAAGTTTTGACCTCTTGCTACCAACCGACATAAACTGTTTAGGATAATTAAGAAACGGAAACT
>CAJQZJ010032121.1:4224032-4250606 GCA_907164525.1 Lophiomys imhausi
GAGGCTTTCTCTGCTCACCAGCTTCCTTCTGCCTCAGGGAGATCTGGCCATTGGTCTACCAGAACTTTCTCCAGCAGGACTCTCGGAGCTCTCTCATATCGGGGGCCCTTAGCACGCACGCGCTCCTCTGGCGTCATCCACTTGTCCTTAAATAGGATCACTCCTTGTTCCACCTGCTTCAGCTTAATTTGGGCTCTGCCCACTTATCAGTTGAAAGCAATGCCAGGTCATAAAGTCTTTCCTTCTTTCACCTGGCTTCAACCTTGTTTTTCAGTCCAAAGAGACTCCCCTCATTTCACCTGACTTCATCCATAAGCTGATAAGCTAATTGCTCACAGCAGTTGATCTTCATGCCCCGAATTAATAGACTGTATCAGAAACTTAGATATTCACTAAATCTAACTTATATTAATCTATCAGCCCCTTCAAGTTAGATATAGAACTTTAAACTCATGGAGATGGTTAGATAGGATAATGTTAAAGTCAGGTGCCAAATACATATGGACTGGCCATTGGGAATGTATGCTAAGCCATATAACTCTCATAATTGTGGCCTATTTATATCTGTTGTTTTGTATTGTATTTATTGTTATAAGAGAAAGAACCATTTGTTGGACTGAAAGGGGGAGCTGTTGGGGGGAAAAGATATACCTTAAACTTAAAAAAAAGGGAAGAGGATAGTGGGTTGAGGGGGAAGAGGGTGGGAGGGTGGGACTGGAGGGGGGAGTAGGGAGGAGATTGTGATTGAGATGTAACTTGAAGAAAAAAAAGATAACTTCAGAGGCATTTAGTCCTGGTGTGACTTGGTGCCAGGGTGGGTTGGTACCTGCCCCTCGGGGGGTGAGGCTTCTCTTTTCTGAGGAGAAGGGGAGGTAGAATGTGGGAAGTGGGAGGGAGGGTGGGACTGGGAAGAAAGGAGGTAGTGGAGCTGCAATTGGGTTGAAAAATGAACAAATAAATAAATTAACGAAAAAAGAAGTGTTCTTCTCTGAATAAAATTAACAGGTATATAATTTATTCTCCTAAGTGTCCATTCCCTCTTTTTAAAGTAATTTAAGAATAATAATTTCTCCAAGTAACCAATGGTATCAGATGATATTGATGATATTGACCAAGACCACTGTAGCTTTACACATCAGGCTAGAACAAAATCTTCTATGGTTTTAAAACTTAGATATCTTCTGTAAAGCTACCTGATCTTCACAAGCTTTCTTATCCTTCATTATCGGTCACAAAACAGAATTCATTTTGATTCATTTGTTTGTGATTTATTCAGCTTGATTTTTATTCAGGATTATAGCAGAATTTATTTATTATTTACCTTTTGGAAGGAAATTTATATATCCCTCATTTTTTGCCTCTTTACTACTTAGTATTGGTGAACATACATGAGAATACTTTAGTGTAATTCACACAAAATAAGGAATATAACCCAATGTAACTGGCTATGCCTTAATAATTGTCCACACATTGGACATAGTAGTGACTGAGTCTGTCAACAATCAACAGAAAGTATCTAATTCTGCATGTTCATCAATATTTGAGTCTTAGATTTTGACATTTTGAAACCATTCTCATGGGTACAATAATATTTATTTTCACTCCCCTGATTATTGGTACACTTTGCAAGGTCCTTTTCTATTCTTATGACTTCTTCCTCAGAGGGGCTTTACAGTCTCTTTTGTGGGTGTATTAGTTGTCCACTAATAATCAAAAAGAAATGGTTTCCATGCACAGTGTTGGTGAAGCCTCCTGTGTTTCAAGTTGTTTTTACCCTTAATAGATACCACTATATGTATTTTTCAGAAAGATAAGTTAAAATGTTTACATGTTTCTTTTATTCTCTAAGTTTAAGCCTATGTTTTGGGTATTTCATTTTTTATTATTAATTTATTTTTTCAAGTTACATTTCAATTAAAGTTCCCTCCCTTCTTCACTCCCAGTCCCTCCCTCCCTCTTCCTCATCTCTATCCTCTCCTGCTCCTCAGATGAGGGGAGCCCCTACATAAAAAACACCCTTAGTTCATCAGTAACATGAGGACTAAGAGCTTCCTTTTGAATTGGTGCTTGATATGGCAGCCCATCTAGAGTAAAGTGTTTCACTAACAAGCAACAGTGTCCATGATTTGCTGCTGGGTGGAGTTTTTCATAGGATAGTTATGCTAGGTTCCTGTCTGTTTGGGCCAGAGAGTTGAGGGATGGTTGTCCTGTGATATATGGTTAATATCCCTTCTAACAGAGAACAACCCTTGTGTATCTTTCTAGGTCTGAGTCAGCTCACTTAGGATGAGCATTTCTAGTTCCATTCATTTGGTTACAAATTGCATGGTTTCCTTGTTTCTGATAGCTGTGTAGTATTTCATTGTGTAAATGTACACAGTTTTATCCATTCTTCAGTTAGAGAACATCTGGGTTGTTTCCAGTTTCTGGCTATTATGAATAAAGCTGCTATGAACAGTGTTGAGGAGATGTCCTTCTGGTTTGGTGCAGAATCTTTTGGATATATGACCAGGAGTCTTGAGGTAGAACTATTCCAATTTTCTAAGATGTAGCCAGATTTATTTCCAAAGTGGTTATACAAATTTACACTCCCACCAGCGATGGACAAGTGTTCCTCTTTCTCCACATCCTGGCCATCATGTGCTGTCATTTGAGTTTTTATCTTAGCCATTCTGATGGGTGTGGCATGGAATCTCAGCATCATTTTGAGTTGCAATTCTCTAATGACCAAGGATGTTGAACATTTCTTCAAGTGCCTCTCAGCCTTTAGAAATTCCTGTTTTCTGAATTCTTAGTTTAGTTATATACCCCATTTTTGGTTGGATTATTTGATTTGTTGGTGTTTAGTTTATTGAGTTCTTTATGTATTTTGGATATTAGCCCTCTCTCAGATGGAGGGTTAGTGAAGACCTTTTCCCAATCTGTAGGCTGCTGTTTTGTTTTAATGACAGTGTCCTTTGTCTTAAAGAAGATTTTTTTAGTTTTGTAAGGTCCCATTTATTTATTGTTGGTCTTAGACCTTGAGCTATTGGTGTTCTGTTCAGGAAGTTGTCTTCTGTGCCAATGAGATCTAGTCTTTTCCCAACTTTCTCTTGTATTAGATTTAGTGTATGCTGTTTTAGTTTAAGTTTTTGATCCACTTGGACTTAAGTTTTGTGGAGGGTGGTAAATGTGGATCTATTTGCATTCTTCTACATGCTGACCTCCAGTTAGACCAGTACCATTTGTTGAAGATGTTTTCCTTCTTCCATTGTATGGTTTTGACTTCTTTGTCAAAAATTAAGTGACTGTAGGTGTGTGGGTTTTCTTCTGAGTCTTAAATTCAATTCCATTGACCAAGTAATCTATTTTTATGCCAGAACTAGGCTGTTTTTATTACCATTGCTCTGTAGTACTGCTTGAAATCTGGAATGGTGATGCCTCCAGTTTTTCTTGTATTATAAAGGATTTATTTAGCTATTCTGGGTGTTTTGTTTTTCCATAGGAAATTGAGAGTTGTTCTTCAGAGGTCTGTAAAGAATTGTGTTGGTATTTTGATACAAATTGCATTGAAACTGTATACTGCTTTTGGTAGGAGAGTCATTTTTATTTTGTTAATCCTACCTATCCATGAGCATGGGAGATGTTTCAATCTTCTGATGTCTTCTTCAATTTCTTTTTTCAAGGACTTGAAGTTCTTGACATACAGGTCTTTCATTTGCTTGAGAGTTACTCCCAGGTATTTTATATTTGTGTCTATTTTGAAAGGTGTTGGTTCCCTAATTTCTTTCTTAGCCCATTTATCTTTTGTGTAAAGTGAGGCTACTGATTATTATTTTTTTTTCTTAGAATTAGTTTTGTATCCAGCCACCTTACTGAAGGAGTATATCAGCTGTAGGAGTTTTCTGGTAGAATTTTTGGGGTCACTTATGAGTTTGAAGAGTATTGGTATTAGCTCTTCTTTGAAGGTCTGGTGGAATTCTATGCTGAAACCATCTAGCCCTGGGCTTTTTTGGTTGGGAGACTTTTACTGACTTCTTCTATTTCCTTAGGGATTATAGGACTATTTAACTTGTTAACCTGATCTTGATTTAACTTTGGTATTTAGAATATTTCAAGAAGGTTATCCATTTCATTAGGTTTGCTAATTTTGTGGAATACAGGTTTTTGAAGTAAGACCTAAAGATTCTTTGGATTTCCTTGATGTCTGTTGTTATTTCTCCCTTTTCATTTCTGAATTTGTTGATTTGGGTATTTTCCCTCTTCCTTTAAGTTAGTTTGGCTAAGGGTTTGTCTATTTTGTTGATTTTCTCAAAGAACCAACTCTTGGCTTCATAGAATCTTTGTATTGTTCTTTTTGTTTCTAAGTTGTTGATTTTAGCTCAGAGTTTGATGATTTCCTGCCATCTATTCCTCTTGGGAGTGTTTACTTCTTTTTTTTTTTTTTTTCAAGTGCTTCCAGTTCTGTTGTTAAGTGGCTAATATGAGCTGTCGCCATTTTCTTTCTGAAGGCACTTGGTGCTGTGAATTTCCTTGTAGCACTGCTTTCCTTGTGTCCCATAGATTTGGATATGTTGTGTCTTCTTTGTTTTTCTTAGATTTTAGGAAGTCTTTGATTTCCTTCTTTTTGTGTCTCCTAACCCAGTGGTCTTGAGTTTAGATTTTATGGCAAGATCTTTCAGTATGGTGTATAGTGATGATCTTTGTGTAAAACTGCCCTTATTTTGTTCAGAATCTCAATTGGCGATGTAGTTGGGCATACAAATCTGTTTGGAAATCATCAGGTCCTGCTTATTTGCATTTTGTAAAAACACTGCTGTTGCTTTCCTAGTCTGCCTATCTCTGTAATTTCTTTGCTGACTCTGAAATTCTTCATCATTTTCACCTGTTGTACCAGTCTTCTCATTCTTGTGAGGGAAACCCAGTCATGTTTAATTCCTTGTTGGTGATTGCTCTCAGACAAGGACACCTATGGTTTATAATTATGCTTTAGTGTGTTATTTTAAATTCACAATGTTGCCTCAATCAATTCACGAAGTTCTCAAGCATTTTCCCCTTCAATGAGAATTTGCACACTTCGCTCCAGTGCCTTCTTCTAAAAGTCCTTCCCAGGATTCACTTCTCCATGTCCCCTAGCATTTTTTTTTTTTAATTTTCTTTCCTGTGTGTGTGTTTGTGAGAAGTTGTGTACTTTCTTCTTAACCTACTCTCCAGTTCAAAGACATAATCTGATATTTAAAACTATTTTTGGTACCTTCAGAAAAAAAATGTAACTTTAAAAAATATATTTATTTATTACTTCAGGTTACATCTCCATCACAGTGTCCTGTTTCCACCCCTCCCCACCCTCTACCCCCTAACCCTTCCATCCCACTCCTCCAGAGTAGACTGTCCCTACATAACAGCTCCCCACCCCCAGTTCAGCAGTCATATGAGGGCCAAGAGCCTCCTCATATACTGGGGGCCTACAAGGCAACACCAATAGGGCAAAGTGTCTCACTGACAGGAAACAAAGTCTATGTTCTTCTTTCCTTTGGTTCATTGGTTGTAGTATAGTTATCCTGTACTATATGGCTAAAAACCTTTTTAAAAAAATACATTTTGTCATTTCAAATGTACATTTCCTTTAAATATATCTTTTATCTCCACGGTGTATTGATATTTAAAGAATTATTGTATCTATATTTTCATTTACCAGTTTAATTAC
Organism: Lophiomys imhausi; assembly: GCA_907164525.1. Lineage (NCBI taxonomy): Eukaryota > Metazoa > Chordata > Mammalia > Rodentia > Muridae > Lophiomys > Lophiomys imhausi. Next base: position 4,229,719 of record CAJQZJ010032121.1, read on the forward strand.
TTAAGCCACATTATTTTATAATCTGAATAGTTATGTTATCTATGTCATGGATGCCTAACTCATCTTTTTTCCTTCTTAGTTTCATTTATGTGGTGAATATATTTTGGTTGCAAAATTCCAGACTATTGAGTTTGTTGGTTCTCTTCTTGTTATTTGTTTCACTTTTTGTTTGTTTGCTTGTTTCCTTGCTTGTTTTGAGACAAAGCTTCACTGCTTAGTCCACCTCAACTTGAGTATGTGATCTTCCTGCTAGGATTACAGGCAGCTTCACCTCACGTATTACTGAAACTACTTTTGTGACTCAAGTGATATGTGAACTTTACTGCTTACTTAATTGTTTTGTTTTGTTTCGTTTTGTTTTGTTTTCTTGTGTTTTTTCAAGACAGGGTTTCTCTGTGTATCCCTGGCTGCCCTGGACTCACTTTGTAGACCAGGTTGGCCTTGAACTCACAGAGATCCTCCTGCCTCTGCCTCCCGAGTGCTGGGATTAAAGGCATGTGCCACCATGTCTGGCAATTACAGACAGCTATGAACTGTCACATGGTGCTGGGATTCGAACCCGGGTCCTTTGGAAGAACAGCCAGTGCTCTTAACCGCAGAACCATCTCTCCAGCCCAGGCTTACTTGATTTTAAGAAATTATAATCCTAAGTAGGATAAGGTGAAACCTGAAAGTAGCTATTATAGTTTTAGTTTCTCCAATGGCTGAAGTGTATCACATTTTTTAAAACAATTTCTTAACTATGTTTCTTCTGAGAAATCTGTTCAGTTCCACATCCCATGTTTAAAAAATGTGTTGATTTGCTATATATATGTGGATAGATAGAGAAACTACAATACGCCACTTCCCTTCAGATCAATGACGATGATGGGCAGAAATTTTATAAGAGACAAAGAGAGATTAAGGAGGACCAGAGTGAAGCAGTGTCACTATATGATCGATGCACTCATAAATTCATAGAAGCTGTCATTGCCTACACAACACTTGCAGGAAACCAAGCCAATCAGCATTCCAGCATAGACAAGGTAGAGAGAGATCCAAAAGCTCCCACTTCTATAGATGAAGAGCTATTGACAGTTGATGGTTCTGATGAAAATAAATCAGTCTTAATTAAAGGTATGACCCCTTCTGTGTAGACCATGCTTCTCTGGTGGATGGTTCCACACCCATGAGTATGTGGACATTACAAATTGAACTTGATGGGTTATTAAATAGAAAAAGGAGGGGCACAAACTTGGAAGTATATATTGGCTGGTTTTGTGTGAACTTGACACAAGCTATAGTCATCAGACTAGAAGGAGATTTTGTTGAGGAAATGCCTCCATAAGGTTCAATTGTAAGGCATTTTTTCAAATAGTGGTCAATGGGGCAGGAACCAGGCTATTGAGGGTGGTGCCTTCCCTCAGGTGGTGATCCTAGGTTCTATAATAAAGCAGGCTTGGGGAGGAATCATTTGGCTGTATACCCAGAAGTGGTATGGCTGGGTCTTGAGGTAGAGCTATTCCAAGTTTTTTAAGATATCACCAGACTGATTTCCATAGTGGTTGTACAAGTTTGCATTCCCACCAGCAATGGAGGAGTGTTCCCCTTTCTCCACAACATCGCCAGCATGTGCTGTCATTTGAGTTTTTGATCTTAGCCATTCTGACAGGTGTGAGATGGAATCTCAGAGTTGTCTTGAGTTGCATTTCTCTGATGATTAAGGATGCTGAGCATTTCTTCAAGTGTCTCTCAGCCATTAGAGATTTCTCTTTTGTTAATTCTTGGTTTAGCTGTTTCCTCTTTTTTTTGATAGGATTATTTGGTTTCTTGGTGTTTAATTTCTTGAGTTCTTCATAAATTTTGGATATTAGCCCTCTGTGAGATGTGAGGTTGGTAAAGATCTTTTCCCAATCTGTAGGTGGCCTTTTTGTTCAAATGACAGTGTCTTTTGCCTTACAGAAGCTTTTCAGTTTCATGAGGTCCCATTTATTGATTGTTGGTCCTCATCTATATTCATAGCAGCCTTATTTGTAATAGCTAGAAACTAGAAACAATTCAGCTGTCCCTCAACGGAGGAATGGATAAAAAAAAACAAACCTGTGGTACATCTACACAATGGAATACTACTCAGCTACAACAAAATCATGCAATCTGTAGCCAAATGGATGGAACTAGAGAAGCTCATCCTGAATGAGCTAACCCAGACTCAGAAAGATGCACATGGCATCTATTTTCTTACAATCTTATTTTAGCCATTTAGTACACGATAACTTTACTATCACCAATGCACCAAAAGGAACAGGAACATAGACTTTGTTACCTGTCAATGATACGCTTTGCTCTAGTGGTGCTGCCTTGTAGGCCCTCAGTACATGAGGAAGCTCTTAGCCCTCATATGACTGCTGAACTGTGGCGGGAGAATGATATGTAGGGACACTCCACTCTGGAGGAGTAGGACAGAAGGGAGGGTAAGAGGGTGGGACTGGGAGGGGTGGAAAGAGGGCACTGTGATGGAGATGTAACTTAAAGGAATAAATAATCATTAAAAGAAAGAAAGGGCCGGGCGGTGGTGGCGCACGCCTTTAATCCCAGCACTTGGGAGGCAGAGGCAGGCTGATCTTTGCGAGTTCGAGGCCAGCCTGGTCTACAAATTGAGTCCAGGACATCCAGGGCTATACAGAGAAACCCTGTCTCGAAAAGCCAAAAAAAAAAAAGAAAGAAAGGAAGAAAGGAAGAAAGAAAGAAAGAAAGAAAGAAAGGAAGGAAGGAAGAAAGAAAGAAAGGAAGGAAGGAAGGAAGGAAGGAAGGAAGGAAGGAAGAAAGAAAGAAAGAAAGAAAGAAAGAAAGAAAGAAAGAAACCAGGCTTAGTAACCCAGGGGAAGAAAACCAGTAAACACCACTCCTCCATGACTTTGGCATCAGTTCCTGCCAGGACTTCCTGTCCTAAATTCCTTTGATGATGAACAGCAATGTAGAAGTGGAACCTGAATAAATCCTTTCCTCCCCAACTTGCTTTTTGGTCATAGTGTTTCCTTGCAGTAATAGAAATCCTAAGACATGGGGAATGGAGAAGTACAAGTTAGATCTAAAAAGTGTTTGGGGATAGTGAATGTATTTTGTACATGTATAAAATTCTCAAAGAATTAGTTAAAGTATTAAGAAAGTTTAAAAAATTAATTTTTCTATAACCACCCCAAAATTCAGTAGTCAAAAGACATTACTTTCTATGTGGGTCCTTCATCATATTTGCTATTGAAATACAAAACTGTCTGATACTAGTTTTAGTTATTTTGTTGTTACAGTTTTTGAGATAAGAAGTGAAGTCATATTTTATTGTAATGCAAGGAACTCACATTGAAGTGATTCTCTGTTTCCACTGGAAACAAAATCTCTTCTGTCTCTCTGAAGAAAATTTTAACAGCTAACTGCCATATGTCTATGTGGCTTATACGGGAAGAGTATTACCTTTACTGATTTTCCCTTAGGTTATGTTGAAATCTGTCATCAGTTTTTATGTTTATTTTTAATACTCAGACTATCCTCATTAGCAGGAATTCCTTGAAGACATTGCAGGCTTTGTTACAGACTGTTACTCTAAAAGAATTTACTTTTTTTTTTTACTATTCTCAATGCATAAAAATGCTGTAATAACACAGCAGTGTCATCTGTTCAATGTGTACATTATGTCTGAAAATAACATCCACTCCAATTTCGAATGTTTTATTACCAGAAATTCTAATGATTATCCGAGCCTTCAGTAATTTGAGTTCTCATTGCTGGGGAACACTTTTATGGACGTTGGTGACTGATAATTTTTTGAGATGGTGGTTACTAAAGATATAATGCCCAAAATCTTTTGTTCTTAATCTAAACAGTGTTCACAAAATCTGCACCCTGACTAGATTCCATCTCAAGAAGTAATCTTGCTTGTGTATGATAAACAGTTCCTCATCTGTTAAAATTTTACAATGAGATTTCAATAATGTAGATATTTCTCTAAGCCCCATCTTTCATCCTGGTCACCTTAGTAGTTGTATATATTTAATTGCTTTCTCCAAGGAAGGAATGAATTCCTTAAGTCACCCAAGATTGATGGAGTCATGTTCTTCCTAACTCCTGATTAGGTAGATTTTTATGGCTACTTTCTGTGAAACATGTTGTTCTGCATGGCATCTATGATGGTGAATACTTTGCACATGGTTTTCTATTAACATTGATCATAATTGTTACATATATCAAGCCATTTTAAGAATTGTGAATGGACTTCAGTTTTTAAAAGCACCAGCTCTATGTTAGCTATTGATGAGAGAATCAGTATATTCTCCAAAGCATTAAACCAGGTGTTGACTTTTACTCTTTAGCCATAAACATTCTCAATAGCATTAACTTCCAGGATAGCATATCTTGTATGTGTTGGGGAAGGTCTAATGACATTACTTCTGATAGACTGATTTCAATGCTGAGATCTGGTTGCTGCCCCTTCTGAGGCATTCTCTTGATTGGTTAATAAAAGTCACTGATAGCCAATTAGCTGGGCAGAAAGAGTATAGGAAACCAGGACTTCCTGATTTAGAAAGGAACCCTGCGTTTTACACAGAGGATTAATTGATTCTAGCAGGAGACATGGAAGCATAGATATGTTTGAGAATGCTGAAAGGTAATCACAGGCATATGGTGGCTTGGGATTAGGTGATCCTGGTTAATTTAGAGTAGCTAATTGAGAGTCTGCCCAGCTAAGGTCTTGGTATATTTAACTATTGGGGAAAGGACTGCAGCAGTTTATAGGCCTTCAGTCCAAGTAATCCAGGGCCATCGGCCTCCCGCTGAGCTCCTGTGAATCTCCTGCCAGGCTTCCCACTGCTCTGCCAAGTGGCCAGCTGCTCTACCAAGCTGCCAGTAATTCTACTAGCCTAATATAACAACTTATATTACTTTAAAAGGGCTACAGATAGTGTAGGCTACCCTTGGTCCAGGTCTCTTTCCCCAGGATAAATCAGGCCACTGGTTAAGGCAGGCCAGGCCTATCAGTTGAGCTCCTGCCAGGATGCTCACTTCTTTGCCAAGCTGCCAGCTGCTCCACCAGCCTAATCTTACAGTTCATACTTATTAATAAATACAAGTGATAATTAAATTGCAGTTTCATGTATGTGTTCTCTCATACAGTACATCCCAACCACAGTTTCTGACTCTTCCATTCCTCCTGGCTACCCCTACCTCCCTTCTTCCTCAAACCTACTCCCACTGTGTTTCCCCTTCAGAAAAGAGCAGGTCTCTAAGAGATGACAGTGCAACAGGACAAAACAAGATACAATAATGCAAGGTGAAAACTGTCATATCAAGGCTGGACAAGGCAACTGAATAAGAGGAAAAGAGACTCAAGAGCAAACAAAAGTCACAAATACATCTGTTTCTAATACTAGGAGGAGTCTCACAAAAACACCAAGCTAACAATCATAACATACCAGAGAAGCTGGTGCAGACCAATGCAGGCCCCATATTTTCTCTTTCAGACTCTGTGAGCCCTACTTAGTCGATTCAGTGGGCCATGTTCTCCTGGTGTCCTCCATCCCTTCTGACTCCTACAGTCTTTAGTCCCTCTTTTCCATAGGGAATGCTAGATATCTGATGTGAAGAACCCAATGAAGACCTCCAATTTTAGACTCTCTTCTCTTCATAATGTCTTTGGCCAACCCATTAATTCTATGCTGAAGTTTAATTATTTCTGGCGTTTAACTTAAAATGAGAGATGTGGCTATTGAGAAGGGTGTTGTTTCCCTAATTTCTTTCTCAGCCCATTTAATTTTTGTATAAAGAAGGGCTTCTGATTTTTTTGAATTTTGTATCCAGCCACCTTGCTGAAGGTGTTTATCAGCTGTAAGAGTTCTCTGGTGGGATTTTTGGGGTGGCTTATGTACACTATCATATCTTCTGTTAAATAGAGATAATTCTACCTCTTCATTTCCAATGTGTATCTACTTGATCTCCTATAGCTGTCTTATTGCTCCAGCAAGAACTTCAAGTACTATGCTGAAGAGATATGGTGAAAGTGGACATCCTTGTCTTATGTTCAGCTTATCTACACAAAAGTTTAGATGTCACTGAGGATATTAATTGGCCTAATTTTAATGTAGTATCTCAGTGACTATAATAACCTAAGAATTTGGAGAGAAAAGAGAACATTTGACATGTGGAACCACACACCATTTATTAATTAAATGCACTGCCTTATATGAGTGAAGTTTGTGGTTCCTTAGTTACAGTAGGAACATAAAATCACAGAGCACAGATGTTCTTGAAGATGTTAAATTAGCAAAGAATTTGAAATTTCTGAAGAATCACGAAATTTACCACAGGGTCACACAGGGAGTATATGAGAATAGAAAAATAGTAGTAATAGATGATCTCAGTGTAGAGTAACCATATACTTTCAATTCACAAAAGGTAAAATATGTACAAAACATAGTATATGCCTAATAAATGACTCATGTCTATTCTCTCAAGTTCATGCATGTATCTAAGGAACCATAAATATAATACCCAAATGTTCAAAGTGTCTTTATTTAAATGAATCACCTGAAAGTTTTCATCTCACAATCTTTCATTTTGCTGGAATAAAAAAAAACAGTGGTTCTAGTCAATGATTTTTTTTGGCAATTTTATAATTTTTGCTAAAGAATGTCTTTAATTAGTAACTGAAGGATTTGGAAAATAGTGTTTTCTCATTGATTTCCAAAACTAATTCTGTGTATAACTTATTAAAGGAATTCATTGTCACACAAAAATTATTCACTCTCTCATCACAATGGTCCACTGTCCAATCAAAATGGTCCACTGTACCATGACAATATATCACTCTTTTCACTACTATCCATTGTTCCATAACAATTATCCCTGCCATATTACAATGGTCCACTGTTCTATCCTTAATCACAATGTCCTACTGGCCCTTTACATTATTCCATTAACATATGACAATGACCTACTCTCCCTTCATATTTTTATTCCACTATCCTCTCACAATTGCCCACAAGATTTGATAGCTTAATCACTATGCCCCACTCTACACATCATGGTGTACCAATGTCCAATAATAATCTTCTACTGTTACTTCACAATGGTGATTTTACCATCACAATGTCCTGTTCTATGTCAGACTCTGGTATCCCTTTACAGTCTACCTCTGCCCCATCATTTGATAGTAAAATGTTATTGGTAAGTGAATCCTTATGATAGAGAAGAAAACCATTTGATAGAAGATATGAGAGTGGGCCACTATGATGGGAGAGTAGATAATTGTGATGGAAGAGTGGGTGATCTTGATGAGACAATAGATTACTTTTATGTTATAAGGGATAATAGAACACTAATTTGGGACAGTGAACCAATGTGATAGAAGATAAAAGTGTGGACCATAAGAAGATATTTTTAAAATTATGAGGCAAGTTAGTATGAAAGCTGAGTCAGATATAGAACTTTAAACTCATGGAGATGGTTAGATAGTAGAATGTTAAAGTCAGGGGCCAAATACATATGGACTGGACACTGGGAATGTATGCTAAGCCATTGAACTCTCATAATTGTGGCATATGTATTTCTGTTGTTTTGTATAGTATTTACTGTTATAAGAGAAGGAGCCATTTGTTGGACTGAAATGGGGAGCTGTTGGGGGAAGAGGGTGGAAGGGTGGGACAGGAGGGGGGAGTAGGGAAGGGATTGTGACTGAGATGTAACTTGAAGAAATAAAAAAATAAAGTATAAAAAAAAAGTGTGGACCATAATTAGGGTAAAGTGGAGCATTATGATGGAAAAGTGGACCATTGCTGTGGGAAGTAGATTACTTATGGGACTATGGAACACTGAAAGGAGAATGAGCATTGCATGAGAGTAGATTAATCGAATGAGGCAATGGAGTACTGTGATGGGAAAGTACATCAAAGGACTCCAGGCTATTGTGATAGAATAGTGAACCTGTTGACCAAGATTATATGCTCTCCAAGGAATCCGTCCATCAAAGGATGTTTTCCAGAAAAAATGAAAACATGTTCCCTACAAGTGATAGTTTCTGGGGTGACAAAACATCACACACTTTTCCATCAGGATGCCTCTTTTATGAGTCTGTTTTTCATCAGTGCACAAAATATCCCCATATCCCATACTTGAGACTAAAACAAAAGCACATTCATTCAACACAACCATGTTGCACAAGAAATCATAACTTCCTTTTTGTGATAAAAAGAGGGATATTGTGATGATACTCTTAATTATTGAGATCGAATAGTGCATCTTTGTGATGGGACAGTGGACCACTCTGATAGGGAATAGGACAGTGGACCATACAGATGGGAGCTAGAAATATGGTATTGCAACAATAATTAATTTGATTGAAACAGTGGAACACTGTGATGTGGGATAGGATAATGGACCACTGAGATAGAACAGAAGATCTTTGTAATGCAGCAGTGTATAGTTGTGATAGCCCAGTAAATGACTGTGATATAACAGTGGATTATCGTGATGTGATAATGGATTACTGTGATGGACCAGTGGATCACTGTTATGGGAAAGTAATTTTTATAGGAAAGTGGACCATTTTCCTGGGACAGTGAATCATTGTGATGTTACACTGGGCCACTGTGATGGGATAGCAGAACATTATTATGTGATAGTGGATCATTTGGATGGGACAGTGAGACATTTTGAAGGAATAGTGGACCATTATGATGAGACAGTGAATCATTATTATCAGACAGAGGGTCTTTGTGATGGGACAGTAAACATTGTGGGAGGGAATAGAAGAACGGACCAATGTCAGGTGACAATGGAATATTGTTATGGGACAATGGACTACTGTGAGGAGATAGTGGAACATTGTTGTAGAATAGTGGGATGTTGTGATAAGTGACAGGACTGTAAATCATTGTTAAGGAAAAGTAGAGCATTGTAATGGGGCAGTGAACCATTGTGATAGGACAGTGAGACATTGTTATCAGATAGTTGATTGATGTGATGGAACAGTGACCATAGGTTCATACATTCATGGGAGAGTGGATTAGGGCAATAGGACAGTTGAACTATCTGGGAAGGAATAAGAAAATGAACCACTGGGGTGTGTCAATCAATTATTGTGATGATACTGTAGAACATTATAATACAGTATTACACCACTGCTAAGGGACTGCAGAGAATTCTATGGAACTATGTATCATGATGACTTGACAGTGTACTATTGTGTTGAGACAATGGACCACTGTGATGGTACAGTGTAGCATTGTGGTATGAGAGTGGACTATTTTGATGTAGCAGTGAGTGGGCTCTTGTGGGAGGGAATAGGACAGTTAACTACTATGATATGGCAATGGGACTTTGTGAAGGAACAGGGAATCTTTGCTTTGTCACCAGAGAACATTTTGATGGGACATTTGACTATTTTTTATAGGGGATAGGACTTTGGATAATTGTGAAGAGGGAGTAGACTTTGAGATGAAACAGTGAAACATTTTTTTTTTGGGGGGGAAAGTTAATCATTATGATGGGACAGTTGATCAAGGAACAAAAAACCATAGAGATGAGGCATGAGAGAGTGAATCATTTTGTTATGACAGTAGACCATTGTGATAGTGGATAAGACAGTAGAACATGGTTATGAGCCAGAAGATCATTATAATTGGACAGAAGATCATTGTTATGGGACAGTGAAGATTTTGATGAGTCAGTGGGACATGCTAATGTGACAATATAGTAATAAGGAGGTACAGTGAACCATTATAAGGAGGAATATGAAATTGTATTATAGCATGTCAGTAGACCATTGTGACTAGATATTGGAACAGTTTGATGGGACTATAGATAATTGAGACAAGGGATAGGACAATGAATCATTATTCCATTGGAGAGAAATATTTTGTTGTTATAGTGGAGCATTGTGATGTGATAGTGAATCAGTATAGAGGAATAATGGGACATTGTGATAGGTGATAGGACTTTTGCCAATTTTTATGGGAGGGTGGGGCATTGTCATAAGACCATGGACCATTGTAATGGAAAAATTAGTCACTGATATGATATAGTGGATCATTGTGGGGCATTTGACCTTCTATAACAGGTAATAGGAAAACAGACCATTGTAATGAAACTGAGGATCTTTTTATAGAATTTTGAACCATTGTGATGGGACGGTGGATCATTGTGAAGGGACAGTATATCATTATGACTAAATAGCAAACACTGTAATGGGAAAATGGGTTTCAGTGAGAATTAGATCAATTTAATGAGGCAGTGGGTGATTGTGATAAGGGATAGTAGAGCACTAATTTGGGACAGTGGACCAATGTCATAGAGGATAAAAATGTGGACCATAGTTAAGAGAAAGTGGAACATTGTGATGGGAAGTTGGACCATTGTTATGGGAAGTGGCTTATTATATGATACTGTGGACCACTGTGAAAGGAGAATGAACATTGCAATGGGAGAGTAGATTAATTGAATGAGTCAATGGAGCATTGTGATGGGAAAGTGCATACGATGGGACGGTAAACCATTGTGATTATAAAGAGAAAATTGTTATAGGACAGTAGACCCTTGTAAAAGGGAATCAACACTGAAGCATTTTTAAGAGAAAGTGGTGCAATGAGATGCTACAGTGATTCACTGAAGTAAGCATGCATGATTAGTTTAGGACAGCTGAATATTGCTATAGGTGACCTTGGACCACACAGATAGGACAATGGATCATTGCAATGAGACAGGGTATCATTGTGAGGGAACTTTCAATTATTAAGGTGGAGCAGTGTGATAATGCAATATAACAGTAGAAGGCTATGAGGGAACAGTAGACGAGTGTGATGGAATAGATGAATGTTGTAAGAGAGAATAGGAGAATGGATCACTGTGATGTGGTAGAGAAACATTTTCAAGGACAGCAGCCCATGTGATGGTATAGTGGACCATTTTTATATGACAGTGGACTATTATGATTGAACAGTATACCATTGTGATAGAGGTTATGGCAATGACAAAACAATTGATCCTTGTGATGGAACAATGAGACATCATAACGGAAAAGCAAATCATGATGAAGATGCCGTGGATTGTGCTAGATGATGATTGTGATAGAGTATAGTGCAATATACCATTGTTCTATGACAGTAGACAATTGTGATTGGACAGTGGACCATTGTGAAAGGATAATGGACCATTGTGATAGAATAATGAATCATTTTCGATGGGACAGTAGAAAATAATGATGTGACAGTTGACAGTAGTGATGGTACAGTGAACCAGTGATTGTAGATCTTTGTTATGGGATTTTTGAGTCATTGTAGTAGGACATTGGTACATCCTGGTGGGTCATTTTGATGGAATAGTGGGTCACTGTGGTGGTTTTATGGACAAATTTGATAAGACAGTAGATCATTGTGATACTTCAGTGAATCACAATGGAACAATGAATCCCTTTGAAGGGACAACAGAAATTTGGAAGTGATAGTGGAAAAAAGTGATGAGACAATGGACCTTTGTGATGGGATAGATATCATTGTAATTGGACAGTAGATCATTGTGATGAGGCAGGATTCTATTGTGATGGGATATTGAACATTTTCATGGGACAATGGGCCATTGTGATGAGAATTGAATCATTTTGACAATGGATAGTTGTGAGAAGGATAGGATATTATGTGATTATTATGGGACACTGGAGCATTGTTAGATGGAATAAGATAATAGAACACAATAATGAGACAGGACAACACAGTGATGGGTCAATGAATCATTGTTATAGGACAGTGAATGATTGGGATAGGGCAGTGAAACATTGTGATAAGACAGTGGATCATAGGATGAAACAGTGGATCATTGTAATTTAACAGTAGAAAACTGTGATGTGACAGTTATAAATTATGAAGAGACAGTTGGTCATCATGGTCAGCCAGTGGACCATTGTGATGAGTCCATGAATCTTTGTAGTGGGATTTTGAACATTCTGATGGGAGAGTAGACCATTTTGATGGGGCTGTGGATCATTGTGATGGGACAGTGAACATTGTAATGTGACAGTAGGTTACTGTGATGGAAGAGTGGAATATTGTGAATGGAATATGGACCACTGTAATGGAACAGAATGTCAGCAAAATGGTATGGCCAACCCTTGTTAAAGGGCATATGAAATTGTTCCACAGTGATGGGACAGTAGATTACTTCAAGGGGACAGCGAACCATTGTGATAGCGGAGTAAACAGTGTGTTGAGATAATAGAACATTGTTTAAGATAGTGGGCCATTGTAATAGGGGATAGGACTATGGCCATAACTAAAAGAAAGTGATACATAGTCATGGGAATGTGGATCATTGTTATCAACAATGGATAATTGTGATGGGAGAGTGTATTTTTATGATAGGACAGTAGACAATTGTGAAAGGAAAGAGAACAGTGGAAAACTATGATGTTATAATGGAACAGTAAACCATAGTGGAATATGTTTATGATACAGTGTACCATTGTGAAAAAGAATGGATATTAGACCATTGCTAAGGAAAAGTGATTCAATGAGATGTTACAATAAGACACGGGTGGAACAGTTGAAGTTTGATATAGGTGTAAGATTTGGAGAATGGTGATGAGACACTGGATCTGTAAAGAGAATATTAAAACCTTGTGATGAAAAAGTAAATCACTATGATAGGAGAACAATGGAGGTTTGTGATGAGACAAAATACCACTGTGATGGATGGCTGGGCCATAATGATGGTGTAGAGAAACAATATGATAAGAAAATGATTTATTCTGATGATATACATGGCCTATGTGATAAGAGAGTGGATTGTTGTGATAAGAGAGAGGATTATTGTAATTGGAAAGCAAGTAATTATAATGGGATAGTGATTTTGTGTTATGTGACTGTGAACTATTGTGATACTGTGATGAACCTATACCATTGTTATGGGGATAGTACTTTGAACTGTTGTAATTAAACAGTGGAATATATTCATGGGAAAATGATAACCCAGTGAAATAATGTGGTAGGAAAGGTAATAATTCTAATGACACAGTCAACAAATACAATAGGGAATAGAAGGATGAATCATTTTGATGGAACACTGGATCATTGTTATTGGACAATAGACCATTGTGAGAAGACATGGTATAGCTGACCATTGAGATGAGACAAGTAGGCAAAGCTATAGAACAGGGAATTATTGTCATAGAACAGTGGATCATTGTGATAGGACTATAGAGAGTTGTCTTGGATAGTAGAGAATTGTGATGGGATAGTTGAACATTATGAAAGAGAAAGGTAGTGGAATATTGAATGAAATATTGTGATGGGACAATAAACCATTATGATGAATTAGCAGAACATTGTTATGTGACAGTGGACCAATGTGATAGGGGATTGAACAGATGAACATTATTTTGAAAAATTACCACATTGTTATGACTCAGTAATACACTGAACTGAGGAATAGGAGTGTGGACTGTTAATGGAGAGGAGCATTTGGATGGAATAGAAGTATGGATCATTGTGATGGGACAGTGGATTATTATAAAGAGGTAGTGCAAGATTGTTCAGGGACAGTGGACCATTGTCATTGGGGATAATACTGGTACATAGTTAAAGGAACATGAACCATTGACATTGGAAAGCAGAGCATTGCTTTGAGACAGTGGATTATTGTGATATACAATGGACTATTTTGATGAGACAGAAAATCATTGCAATACAGTGGATAATTTAGATGAGACAGTGAACATCATGATGGGACTGTGGGCCATCTTGATAACACAGTAGATCATTGTGATGGAGCTGTGGGCCACTTTGATGGGCAGTGGACCATTGTGATAAGAGAGTATATTATTGTGATGGGAAAGTAGATCTAGGTGATGGGAGGGTAAAATTTTATGATAGAACAATGACCAGTTGTTAGAGAAAATAGGATGGTATAACTTTATGGTTGGACATTAAGTAATTGTGATGGGGCAGTGGAACATATTTATAGGACAGTAGACCTTTGTGAAATGGAATGGACATTAGAATATTATTAATGAAAGTTGTGCAATGAGATATTACAAAGAATCACTGATAAATGATCACAAATGATTATATTGGAGTCACTGAATATTGTTATAGGTGATAGGCCTTTGAAAAATAGTGTCAAGGCAGTGGGTCTTTAAGAGTAAACATAAAAATTTTGTTGGAAAAATGAATCATTTGAAAGAACAGTGGACTACTGTGATGGGGGTAGAACACTGCACTATTGTGATGGAACAGTGAATCATTGCAATGGGGCAGTGGGATGTTGTGAGGCAATGAATCATTGTGGTGGGGTAGGGGTGTTTTGTGATAGAACTTTGAATAATTATTATGGGCTATTGAACCATTGTAAAAGGATAGTGGACCACTGTGATTTGGAATAGGACAGTGAACCACTGTAAAGTGGCAGTGGAACATTGTTAAGAGACTGGACCATTTTGATGAGATACTCAAATATAGTGATGGATCAGTGAACCATGTGATAGGGGATAGAATACTCAACTGTTATTATGGAATAGTGACACATTGGGATAGGAAAGGAAATTATTGTGGTTGGACAATGGATCATTGTTATGGGATAGTAGATCTTTGTGAGAGGAAAGAATACAATGGAACACTGCTCTAAGACAGAAAACACAGTGAGGAATATTCAATCTTTGCTATGGAACTTAGGATCATTGTGATGGGACAGTGATAGTTGTGATGGGAAAATAGATCATTGGGATGGGACAGTAGAAAAGTTGATTAGACATTGAACATTATGATGGAATAACTGGATATTGTGATATGGAAGGGGATCATTTTGATGAGAGAGTGGATTGTTGTAACAATGGATAGTTCTAGGTGGCTATTATGTGACAATGGAGCATTGTTAGACAGAATAAGACAATTGATCCCTGTGAAATGAGAGAGAAACATAGTGATAGATCCAGTGAACTGATGTTATCAAGAGTGAATCACTGCAATGGGAACATGGACCATTGTGATTAGACTGAACTTTTCAAAGGGACAGTGGGCCATTGTGATGTGACACTGGATAATTGTGATAGAAAGGTAGACTTAACTGATGGTATAGTGTACCAGTTTGATGGTATAGTGAAACATTGTTATAGGGATAGGAGACTGGATTTCATATAATGGGAATGTAGATCACTTTGATGGGACAGTGGATTGCTGTGATAAGAGATTGGACATTGGATGATTTTTATGGTACAATAGAGAAGTTTTAGATGGAATAGCACAGTAGACAACTGTGATGAGATAGAAGAACACAGTAATAGGTCAGTGAATTATTGTTATGGTAAGCAGATCATTGTGATCAGAGAGTGGGCCATTGTGATTGCAGAGTGAGCATTGTAATGGGACACTTAGCTATTCTGATAGAACAGTGAACCATTGTTATGAGACAATGAGAAATTTTGGTTGGACATTGAATTATTGTGAAGGAACAATTGACCATTGTTACTGGACAGTGGGCCATTTTGATAGGGGAAAAGACAATGGTCAAATATTATGAGACAATGTGATGGAACACCGTATTAAGATGAAGGGTAAGTGAATCATTGTGACAGCATGGTAAACCAAATGGCACAAGATAGGACAGTGGACCATTGTTGAAACAATAAGCCATTGTCATATGGATAGAGTAGTAGGCATTTGTGATGGGAGATTGGACCCATTTTAATGGAACAGACCTTCATTGAGATAGGGCAGTAATTTATTGTTAAGGAACAATAGACCATTGTGGTAGGAGAGTTAGTCATTGTGATGGGAGACTGGATAACTGTAATGAGAGAGTAAACAATTATGATTAGACAGCAGACCATTGTAATAGAAGAGACTGAAAGGAAAGGAGACCATTATGAGAGGGAATAGGAAAGTTGACTACATGTCATGGGACTGTAAATCATTGTTAAGGATCTGTGCACCATTTTGATAGGCAATGTACCACTATGATATAGGATGGGACATGGTCAATTATTATGGGACAATGTATCATTGTGATGGGAAAGTGAAGTATTGTGAAAAGGCAGAGAACAAAATGATAAAGTCTAGGAGAGTGGGGCATTGCTAAGAGACAGTGGAGCATTATTATGTGAGATAGTACCATGCCTACTTGTTTTGGGTTAATAGACCATTGTGATACATTAGTGTCTCATTATGGTGGAACAATGAACTATTATGACAGAACAGTGAACATGTTAAAAAGACTAAATCATCGTGGTGAGGTAGCTAATCTTTGTAAGGGGACAATTGATCACTGTGATGAGAAAGTGGATCATTTTGTTGGGACAGTGGACCATTATGATAGGAGTGATACATTTTGATAGGACTATGAATCATTGTGATGGGAGAGTGGACCATTGTGATGAAATATTGGATCATTATGTTAGGACAGTGGAAAAACTTGGTAGGGCCTAGAGCAGTAGACCACTGAAATGGAACACTGGAAAATTGTGATGGGAACATTGTGATGGCTCAGTTGACCACTGTTATAGAGGATAGAGGTTTTGTACTATCATGATGTAACAGTAGATTTTTGTTATGGAAGAGTATAATATTGTCATGGAAAAGTTAGTCACTCTGATTGGGCAGTAGATTATTGTGCTGAGGATAAGACAATGGACCATTGCAATTAGACAGTGTATAACTGTGTGAATTATTGTAATTGAACATGATAACTGTGATAGAACAGTGAATTGGTTGATAGTACTGTGGAACATTGTAAACAGGCAGTAAATGATTGTGATGTGACAGTGGGATATTATAAAGGGATAGTGAACCATTTTTATGGAACTGTTCACCTTTGAGATGAGGATTAAGACAGTGTCATTGTTATAGGGTTGTGTATCATTTTGATAGGAAAGTGAATCATTATGATGGAAGAGTGAATCATTGTGATGGGACATTGGACCATTGTGGTAGGATGGTGGGACATTTTAATTTGACTGTAAGCCAATTTGATAGAACAGGGGATCATTGTAATGGAACTCTAGACCATTGTGATTATACAAAAATATTTATGGATACAGTGGACCATTGTGATGGCACAGTATGACATTATAATGGGAAATAGGATCATTGTGATATAAGATTGGACCATTGTGATGAGAATGTGAATTGCTGTGATAGGAGAATGGAACACTTATAGGACAATAAATCATCATCACTGGACAGTGTGAATGAATCATTGTCATTTGACAGTGGGCTTTGTTATGTAACAGGGGATCATTGGATGGGTCAAAGGATCATTGTGGTTAGAGAATCTCAAGGATCATTGATGTGGGATAGGTCATCATTGTAATTGGATACATTCTGGGAAATTTTTACCACTGTGAAACTACTGTCAGCTATTCTTATGTGATAGTGAATCATTTTGATGTGACAATGGGACATTATATTGAGAGACTGGACCATTGTGATGTATGATTGTATCATATTGTAGGACAATGGATCATTTTGATGAGACTGTGGAACACTTTGATGGCTCAGTAGAGAAATTTGAAAGAGAATAAGAGAGTGGAACATTATGATTTAACATTGGAAAGTTATGATGAAAGAGGAGTAAATCTTCATTATGTTACCTTGGACCATTATGATGGGACAATTGACCACCATTATAGAGGACAGAACTTTCTTTTGACCATTGTGATAAAACAATGGATATTTGAGATGGAACAGTAAAACATCTTGATGATAAAGAGAATCATTCTGATAAGACAGTGAACAATTTTGATACAGAATACAACATGAGAACTGTTGGGATAGAGGATAATTCTAATTGAATCATCTATAATTGTGATGGGCCAGTGAACTATTTTGATGGAACTATGGCAATTGTTATTGGTGTAAGAATGGTGGACCATTGGATGGGACAATATATCATTGCAATTAGACAGTATATCATTGTAATGGGGCAGTAGACTATTTTGATGGGACCTCGGACCATTAAGATTAGACAATAAATCATTGTGGATGAACAATGAATAATTGATAAGGTACAATGGACTATTTTGATAGGATATTTGATTATCATGATTGTAGAGAGGACAGTTAGGATTGGACAACAAATCCTTGTGATAGGAAACTGGAAAATTGTGATGGGATAGTGGACCATTTTTCTGTAACAATGGTCATTGTTATGGGAGAGTTGATCATTGATATGGTATAGTAGATCATCATGATCTGACAGTGGACCATTCAAAATAGCACCATCAATGTGGGAAGAAGAGATAGTGGATCATTGTGATGTGATAGGGGGCCATTTTGATGTGACTGTAGATCACTGTGATGCAAGAGTTATCATTATGATGGGAGAGAGTAACAGTGTGAGAGAACAGTGGAGTATTATGGTGAGATAGTGGGTCATGTTGAAAGGAAAAAGGAAAGAGGACTACTGTAATGTGACAGTTGACCATAGTTATAAGGAATAGGACCTTTGAACTTAGTGATGAGACAATGTAATTTTGATATGAAAGACTGACACAATGTGGTTGAAAAGTAAACCATTGTGCCTGTGCAGGGGAGCATCTGACATGAAGGAAGATCATTGTGATAGGATAGTGGATTATTTTTGGGACATATAATATTAGACCATTATTATTATCAAATAATGGAACATTGTGAAGGAACAGTGCAATGATACTATGAATCATTTTGATAAGACATTGAATAATTGTGATGATATGAAAGACAATTGTGATGTAAGTGGTAGTGATAGGACTGTTGGAAATTGTGATGAGACAGTGGATTATTTTGATGTGACAGTGGTCCTTTGTGATTGTACCATGAAGCACAGTGTTTGGACAGCAGACCATTGTGATGAGAAGTTATATCACTGTGATAGGACAGTGAGTCATGTGATATGATAATGAACCATTGTAAGGAGAATAGGACAGTTGACCACTGTGATGTGACATTGGACCACTGTGATGTGAAAGTGGAACATTTTTATGGGACAGTATTGTATGGAACATTATTATATAAACATGGACCAATTTAGATGGGACAGTTCATTATTATTACATGGCATAGATTACTTCCTTGTAAGGATATATTTCATCTTTGAGAAAGAACAGTGAAACATAATGGGAAAGTAAATCATTGTGATGAAACACTTGACCATGAAGATATGGATTGTACAGTATACCATTGTGAGGAACAGTGGTTCAATGTTATGGAAGAGTGGGCCAATTTTCTATAACACTGGATCATTGTGATGGGATAGTGACCCTTGTGATGGAAATAACACCATTGTGATCAGACTGTGGCCATTATAAAGAGACAGTAGATTATTGTGATGAGACAGTAGACCATTTTGACAGAGGAGTGAACAATTGTAATAGAAGAATATATCATTGTAATAAGAGAGCATACCAGTATGACAGGATCGAGAGTATACTTTTAAACTATTTATTTATTTTTATATTAATATCTCTATCCACTTTCCAACCCACCAACTTGAGGTACAGGGGAAAGGGTGCTAAAAGAGGCAGATGATGTAGACCTCTTTAGTCATAGGTCCTTGGGGCAATTCATCAGGAGCTCAGCAGATCAGTCTCATACAGCATACATCAGAACAGCAGCAACAGGAACACAGCTAAGCAGGAAACCAGAAGTAGTTTTGGGGAGCACCAACAAGGACAGCTGAAGAAGCAGTGACTCTCCTGTGACTCCAAATGGGGCATGACCTGGACTCAGCCCAACCTGGGCCATAATTGGCAGCAAGTCTTGGCAGGATCAAGATTTGGCAAAGCATTGTCTGGGGTATTTCAAAGTGAAGCAGGGATAAGAAGTGGTGAGAAGTGATGCCAAGCAGAAGCTCCTCTGTGTTTCTGGGATTTCTATTTATAGTCCCTCAAAATCTGCACAAGAATGTTTTCCAATTGGCCAATCTCACACCCTCTGCATAAGGTACTTCCTGTTGAACAAGACCACAAACTCTCTAAGAAATCTGTCCACCAAAGGATTCTCCCTGTATGAGACAGAATAGGGTACTGGACTATTGTGAAGACATATTGGAACTTTGAGAAAGACTGTGAAATATTGTGATAAGAAAGTGCATCATTGTGATAGAGCAGGAAACCATTGTTAAGGAATAGTTCACAGTAAAACAGTATGATGGAATGGTGAACTATTGTGATGTTGGAGTAGAATATTCTGATGGAATAGTAGATTGTGGTGATGGGAGAAAAGCTCATTGTAATCTGTGAGTAGATTATTTTAACAAGAGATACAAGTATTGTGAAGGTACAGTGCAGCATTGTAATGGAAATGACCATCATTGTAATATGGCAGTACATACGTGTGATAGGATGGTGAATCATTGTAGTGTGACAGTGGATTATTGTGATATGATAGGTACATTGTAAAAATAGACTGGGTAATTTTGATGGGAGATAGAACATTTTGATGGTATAGTGGAACATTGTGATGGTACTGTGAAGCACTGATATGGGAGAGATTATCACTGCAATGGCACAGTGTATTACTGTGTTATAATACAGGAACATTGCAATATAGACAGGAACCACTGTGATAGCACAGTGGAATACTGTAAGTAAATGTTGGATCATTGTATGGCCCAGTGGAGTGTTGTGATGAGACAGTGAACTATTTTGATGGAACAGAAAAACAGTGTAATAGAACAGCAGAACATGGTGATGGGGGAATGGGGCATTGCTCAATGACAGTAGATCATTGTGATATCTTGGTTTATAATTTTAATGAAACAATGAAAATGTTAATTTTTATAATATGAAGTATGAACATTGGACATCATGCTCTTTTCAGAGTCTACCTCAGTTTCTCTCATGAGTATATATGTTTGTGTGTGTGTGTGTGTGTGTGTGTGTGTGTGTGTGTGTGTGTGTGTGT
>CAJQZJ010032121.1:4250616-4284227 GCA_907164525.1 Lophiomys imhausi
TGTGTGTGTGTGTGTGTGTGTGTGTGTGTGTGTGTGTGTGTGTGTGTATTATGGGGACACTCAACATAGAAGACAAGCAACCAAACTGAAGAGATATCCATAAGGCAATAATGTCTAAGCTAGGAATTTGCTCAAAATGGGCAGGACTAGAGCGTATCCATGATTTTTAGTTCATTGTCTCAAGTATTGAAGTTTATATTTAATCTAAGTACCCTATCTTACTATATATGCATATGTGTGTGTGTAAATGTATTTTTCGGCAACTGTGATGCAGATTGATTCCTTTATTTTTTTATTGATATATTTGAATGTTCCTGGCTTTTGAATTTTGATTTTCTGTTCTGCTACTTTGATGAAAGCATTCATTAGCTCTAAGAGTTTTCTGGAAAAGTCTTCAGATTCTTTTATGTACAAATTTGTACTATCTACAAATTCTAAACTTGACATCTTGCTTTTCTACTTGAATTCCTTTATTTATTTAGTCATACTGCTCTGTTACTATAAGTACTTGCTTGAAAGAGTAGTAAATGTCACTTTTTCTTTTTTTTCTGATTTCAGTGAAAATCCTTTGAGCATTAAGAAATTGAACATAATGCTGACTACAGATCTGTTACATATAGTCTTCTTTTGTTCCTCTGGTTCTCAGTTTTTTCAGGACTTTTATAATGAAAGAATGTTCCATTTTGTCCAACAGTTATTTCAGCATCTATTGAGTTCACGTGATCTCTGTCTTTGGGTCCACTTATGTGTTGCATTACATTTATCAATTTGTGTATGATGCACTACTTCTGCATCTGTGGAATGAAACCAAATTTATCATGGTGAATGATCTTTTGGATGTGTCCCTGTATTTAGTTTATAAATGTTTTATTGAGAATTTCTGCATCTATATTCATCAGAAAGGTTAGCCTATGGTTTCCTTTATCATTTGTTCTTTATCTGGTTGGTATTAGGTAATGCTGAACTTGTAAAATGAGTTTCATAGTGTTTATTCATTCCCTATTGTTAGGAACAGTTGAAAAGCACTGGAGTTAGTTCTTTGAAGTTCTGATAAGATTCACAAGTCACCTGAATGCTTTCACATAGGAGATACTTTTAAAACTACTATTTCAATTTCACTGCTTGATACAGAATAGCATACATTTTTTATGTTTGTATATTTATTACTTCAAGTTATATCTCCATCACAGTGCACTCTTTCCACCCCTCCCAGTTCCACCTTCCCACTCTCTCCTCCCTCTCCCACTATCCCACTCCTCTGATGTGGAGTGTCCCTACATTTCAGCCCCTCTCCATTCAACAGTCATATGAGGGCTAGGAGCTTCCTCTTACACTTGGGGCCTACATGGTAGCACCCTTAGGGCAAATTGTACCATTAATAGGTAACAAAGTCAATGTTCGTGATCCTTTTGGTGTGTTGGTTATCCTGTACTATATGGCTAAAATCCAATTATAAGTAAGTAGATGCCATGTGCACCTTTCTCAGAATAGCATAAATTTTTAATTTTTCTAGGTTTCCTTTTGGTAGGTTATATATTTCTAGGAATTACTCATTTTTCTTTAGATTTTTCTGATATGTGTGTGTGTGTTTAATTTTTATGAGTATAATTTTCTGAATTACATTACTATCTGGTCAGAGAATACCCATTTCACTTCTAATACAGTGGACATATGTAGCATGCAATTCTGAGACTAACCATGCTTATAGACTGTGATTTAGAAGATTCAAGAAAGAACAAAATAAAGAAAGAAGAAAGAAAGGAAGGAAGGAAGGAAGGAAGGAAGGAAGGAAGGAAGGAAGGAAGGAAAGAAGATAAGGGGAGGAAGGAAGGAAGAAACAAAGATAAAGAGAGAAAGAAAGAACTTATTCCCCCAACTAACTCAAAACTTGGTGACAGATTTGGACACATAACCACACGTAACTACAGTGGTAATAAAATGTTTAGAGCACAAGATGAAATGGAAGCAATAATAAGCTATATATGCTCAAGAGTAATATTTAATAAAATTTTATTTAGAGCTTGTTATATCCAGACACTATAGTAAGTTCCTTTAACCTCTATATCATTACTTAATTTTCATTATAATGTAGTGATGATAGTCAGGTACTCAAGGTACAAAGAGAACATAGAATCTGAAGTATTGTACCAAACACCATTTTGTTGCAATGAGCAAACTACCAAAGAGAAACAAATTCAGGAAAAAAAATTATTTTGCTTCAAGGTTTGGTATATCATGGAGGTGCAGACATGGTAGAGCAGTTCAGTGCATAGCTTCAGAAGTGTGTTAGAGGTTGTTCCCATCCCAGTGGAACCAGGGGCCTAGTATATTCTTCAAAAATTTCTGCCCCTAATGACCTAATTCTACCAGTTAGTCCTCATCTCCTTATGTCTTCCTAGCATCCCCAAACAATCCCACCAACTGAAGGGAAAGAGCTTTCAAACTTGAACCTGTGGTGGGCATTTCAAACTCAAATCCTAACAAACACCATGCACATAGATTCTCCTCTATCTATCTTTCTGACTTTGTTTGCCACTACCTCCCTCCATATGCATACCAGAAAATACTAGAGCTGGGATTTGAACTTATGTGTTTTGGAATCAACTCATGGACTTGACCTCTTTCTTAGATACAGTGCTTTAAAGGAACACTCATAATTATGGACCAGAACAGAGTTAGGGAGGTAGAAGTTACCCTCACCATCATGCAAAAAAGCTGCTTGACAGTTCAAGTCACTAGATAAGGTAGAATGGTTTTAGGCAAAAGATGGTATACACATTGTAATTTGCTCACTCCATTTGTTAGCAGTCCCATCAAGAGAAGATGTGTCATAAATTTGTTTAAACTGGATACTGATAATACCCATGCTGCATGTTCACATCACACACAATCCAATAATGCCCAAAACACACTGCGAAATTGAAGTGTTTAGTCAAAAGCAAACTCTTATCAATGAGACAAATTAGTCTTTAAAACTAGTATTATGGGAAATGACCTGAATCTGTAAACTATTCTCCCAATTAACCTTAGGGCCTTGAGTACCCAGAATTCTTTGTAACCTTTATTTACATTGGCATTGGTCATGATGTAGATAGACTCATCAGTGTTTCAATGTCAAATCACCACTCTATATGAAACAGGGGTACTGAGCATAAAGATTCTTTCAGCCAGCAGCTGTTCTAGAATTCTGTCCTTTACTATGAAACAAATAACAGATTGATACTTGTCATCTTTCTAAAGACCATGAAACCTTCTTCATTGTATTTAAAGTTGTGTTATATCTTAATAATTTTCACCTTTTTTGATAAAAGAATGGATTGTTAAAGGAAGAGAAGGAAGAGTAGGCAAAAAGAAAATAAAATACAAGAAATCAAAGCAGTTTTAATTAAAAATAAACTAATCTTGAAGCTTCAGGTTACTCAGTGGTCAAGAACACTTACTACCCTCTCAGAGGACCTGGTGCTTGATGATCAGCAGTTCCTGGTACCTTACATGCCTTTTACCTCAGTTTCAGAAGATCAAATACTTCCTCTGGTCATGGCAGGCTTCTTCTTGCATATGATACAAATACATACACTCTGACACACATACATGATATAAAATGAAATTTAAAATCTTTTCCTTTGCAAGGAAGAGCAACTAGAAAATACTTCGTATTTTCATTTAACATACATTTTTCTGCAGAGAAGTAAAGTCTTACCTAAGTTAGCACTAAGCTAACATAATTCAAATTAGCATGTGGGATGAAAGTACATTAGAATAATAGTATATTTGAAATCTCTCTGAAATGTAGAACTGTGACCCAGCCTTTGTAGAATGCCACAGGACCTCAAGGCATCTATTGCTCTTTTAGGCACATTCTGCATCAAATTTCACAGTTTAAATGAAAGCTGTTACTATCTGCTAAATACCCTAACTATTTGTGCCACTTTATCTTGGTTGTCACTGATACCCTGTTTTCTAAATCCTCTTTGCCTAGCTTCACCGTGGGAAGCAAAAGTGGTCATTAACTTTTCAGGGCTGTCTACCTCAGCCTATGCTACTGGTGATAATACCCCAAATGACTTGCCCCTTGATCAACTTCCAATTTTATTTCTACATACATAACTGTATAAAGAAATCAGATAATATGTATGCTTTCACTGAAGCTTAATCCCCTACATGGTACCTGTTCCTTAAAGCTTCTCTGTCAAGCCTCAGGGGTTAATCCCCAATTCCCATTAAACAACATTAATAATTAGTTCACTAAGAATTCAGAACTTTTTAAGGAAACCTACAGTATCTTTCTCTATGGGTTTCTCTATTTGATCACCTTTTCACCTTGATTTAAGGTGGAAGCTACTTAAGCTTTTAGAGTCTGATGTGTATCTATAAATGGGTTTGAAACAAGCAGTAAAGAATAAAAAGAAAGAAAATGAAAAGGCATCTGATCCTTGTTGTCTCTGGGTCATTATTTGTGAAATAAGGAAGAGGTCTTTGAGATGCAAAATACTAAAGTAGTGGGAGTGGTGGAGCAAACTGCTAATCCCAACATTCAAAACACAGAGGTAGGAGTTTCAGATGAACACATCTTCAAGGCAAACCTGTAGTACAAACAGAGTTCTAAGCTAGCCAGCACTACATAATGAGATGCCATCTCAAAAGTAATATTAGTATATAAATGTAACATATTGAATACTGTTGAATAGCCTTTTAAATGACAATTAGTGATCTGCCTTTTGTGCTTAATGAAAGTTGGTGCCACCATAAGTGACTAAAGGCTTCTATGTTGAGGCAGCAGTGACTCAGGAAGAGTATTCATCTCAGCACCATGTTGTCTGAGAGAAGCAACATGACATGTTTAGAGTCCAGCCTCTCCCATGGTTATCTTTTGAAATGCAGAGTTTTTACATAAACTTTTAAATTTCAGAAAAATCTAGGTGAAAATAATTCCTTTTGTATGATACTAGTGACGTGGGTGGAACTGTTTTTGTGAGGTTCAGCATATTTTATCACTTAGAATTTATTTTTATACATTATCTTATGTATATATATGTACATTCATACACACACACATATATATACACATATACAGTAGGCAGAGGACTTAGATTAAATATAAACTTCAATACTTGAGATAATGAACTTTAAACCATGGATATTCTCTATTCCTGCATATTTTAGACAAATTCCCCAGGTCAGGCATTATTGCCTTATTAGATACCTCTTCAGTTTGTTTTCTTGTCTTCTCAACTGACTATCCTCATACAATACGTGCATGTGTGTGTGTGTGTGTGTGTGTGTGTGTGTGTGTGTGTGTGTGTTTATAAGCTCATCAGGCCATTGAATTGTGCTCACCTCACATGAAGTATTATCCATCTATATAGCTGGCAGGGGAAACACTGAGATATCCTGGTCTAGTTATTTTTCCACATCAACTAGTAGTCTAAGTCATATAGGACATGTGGAATGGCCACAGTGGTGCTGACAACACCTAGAGGAATCTAGCAGAGTTGCATCTCCATCTGAGCTTTGAATAAGCTTAAAATGTGTAAATGGAACATTTAATTTCATTTCTTTTTACTTTTCTCTTTTTAAAATACCACTGAAATCAAATGACAGTACCTCATACACAACTTGATGCAATGTCTGGCATCCAGAGAGTACTTGTGTGGTGTGGTGATGGGAATGCTGGTGGCAAGGTAAGCTTGTGGAATAAGAAAAAGAAAATGTTATCACTGTCATGGTAGGGGACAAAAGCTGTTATATGAAAAACAATCTGTGGAATGACAGAATAATTAAAACCACATAATGTCAGTGTTGAGAAAACATTAAAGTGACCTCAAATATAGAAATTCCTACCATGCCTATATAGTTGAAGCAAGCAGTTCCCCTGCAAGAGTAGAACTAGGTCTTTTGATGAAAGACACAGTTTGGCTTTTCAAGCTGAAAATTGAAGATGCCAAATATAAATACTTACATAACACAACATTATATAAGAAAATTTAAAAACACTGAGTACCAGTTTCACTAATAGAATTTAGTGCATCCCTTTGAAACTGTCAAAGTCACGAATGTTGTCACTTAGCTAGCTACATATGTCCTTACTGTATATGTCACTGATCCCTCCATTTGTCTGTGTAGGCTGCATTAGCCACTCTCAGTGATTCATGAATAGCTATCAGGTTCATTTCCTAGATTCTTGTCACCTCCATCTGTCTCTCTCCCCCAGCTCCATTTCACTCAAGGATGTTGGGGTGGTTTAAATGTGCTCATCACAATTTGGGACAAAAGCACAGGATTTAAAGACACAGTCTCAATCAGGCTAGGTCAGGAAGTACTCCATGCCTCAGAAGAGGCACTGTACCTTTAGGAGTTTCTGTAGAAAGAACTCAGACTTAGTCCTTAAACATGAGCAACTCTAGAAGTTAGAGTTGGCCATCATGCTGCTTCCTTGGAAGATGAAAAGACTGAGACAGAAAATAAGGACTGTTCTTAATAGCTGATATCATCTTATTAGTGAATATATACCATGTGTGTCTTTCTGGGATGGGCTTATCTCACTCAGCATAATCTTTTCTAGTTCCATCCATTTGCCTGCAAATATTATGATGTCTTTGTTTTTAATAGCTGAGTAGTATTCCATTGTGTAAACATACCAGTTTCTTTATGCATTCTTTGGTTGAGGGACATCTGGGTTGTTTCCAGTTTCTGGCCATTAAGTACAGGATAACCATGCTACAATTCACAGACCCAAAGAATCTAAGTAACAAGGAGGGCTCAAGGGAGTGTTTAAGTTCCTCTAAGTAGAAGAAATAGAATAGATATCAGAAGTTGGTAGAGAGAGGGAACTGGGTTAGAGAAGTGGTGGACAGGGGATTGGGGGGTGGGTGGGATCAGGTGTGGTGAGATCAAGGAAGTGGGGGTGGTGAGAGGACTGTGACAGAGAAGGAAAATTGATATTGAAAATCTCCGGGACAAGCTGGAGACATGGGTTGGGGTGCCTCCTAGCAGGACATGGGGGTGACACTAGTTGAAAATCCTAGCAATGGGAGATACTGAGAATGAAGTGATCACATCCTGTAGCCAGACAGGACTTCCAGTGGAGGAAGGGGATATCAACCCACTCACAAAACCCATGACTCAAAATTTTTCCTACCTACAAGATATGCAGGGATAAAAATTAGAACAGAAATTGATGGAATGGTCAACCAGTGACTGGCTCATCTTGAGATTCACCTTATGGGAGAGACCCAACCCCTGACACTATTAATGATACTCTTCTGCTACTATGTGCACAAAGGAATTTGGCATAACTATAATTTGAGAGGCTTCATTCAGCAGATAATGGAAACAGATGCAGAGACCCATACCCAAACATTAGGCAGAACTCAGGGAGTCTTGAGGAAGAGTTAGGTGAAGGATTAAGGGAGCTGCAGGAGCCAAGGTCACCAGAAGACCTATATAGCCAACTAACCTGGACCCAAGGCGTCTCATAGAGATTGAACTGCCAACCAAAGAACATGCACGGACTGGTCCTAGGCCCCCTACTCATATGAAGCTGATGGGCTGCTTGATCTTCAGGTGGGTCCCATAACAATTGGAGCAGGAGCTGATTCTGACTTGGACTCTGTTGCCTCCCTCTGGGTCCTGTTTCCCTAGCAGCACTGCATTATCTTGCCTCAGTGAAAGAGGAGCCTCTTCATACCGATGCAATTTGATGTATGGAAAGTGGGTAGGAAGGTGGGACTGGGAAGAGAGGAGTGGGGTGTCAATTGAGATGTAAAATAAAAAATAAATAAATCAATGAACAAAAAAGAAAATAGGGACTGATCTTCTGTTGCATTTTGTGTCTTGAATCTATTAATACTGAAGTTGGATGACTTTATATGTGAGTTTACACAAATTAAAAAAAAAAAAAACAAAAAGAATTCTATTTGTTTAAATCAAACTGAGTTGGCTTTCTATCCCATAAAGTCCTAACTGATGTCAGTAGTTTTAGTATTTAAAGGTTCCTGGGTTCTTCTGCATCCAGATGAATCAACTGCCAAGAGGAACCATCTCTTCCTGCTCTTCTTGATAGAAAATGATACACAAGTACTCATCCCATGATTAAACCAGATTTCCAACAAAAAGGACACTGCACATGTCATAGAATTCTTAATGAATTTATGAAATATATCTGGGTAATGTTAATATTTGTTAATCAAACATTAATATAACATATTTACTATATTGCTAGTAATGAGTTAATATGGGGTCTTTTTGCCCAACCTAGATTAAAGTTGTTGAATAGGAGAGGAGAAGTTCTCCCAATGCTGGCATTCCTGAGCTCTTGAACACCCAGAGCTTAGCGGGAAGACTGGAAGATTCAGACTGGCTAAAGTGTCCCTAACTCTCAATTAGGTTGAAGGGACACTTCTTTAGCCATCAGTAGCCCTATGTTGTCAGCTAAGTTTCCATCAGTAGTAAGTAAAAGAAGCAGGAAATTCTCACTCTTGTTATAGCTCTGAACAGACCCAGTGTCCTGGGAACTTCTGCATCATAGGGCAACCACTGTAATTCTCAGACAGCTAAGAACAAGGCCCAGTTTAGAACTTCTTAGTTAAAGATCTTCTTAAGATCTTTAATGCCTTCTAATTTTCTTCAGTCTTGGCTTATTGGTGTAGTGTCTGTGCCAGGAGTCAGGCTGCATTTCTCTCGGGCATCCAGCTGTGCAGACACCAGGAAAGGCAGAGTCATGCCAGCTGCAGCTAGGGGGCAGGAATGTCCCAGGGGTGTGTGTCATTCTCTCTGGGTGCTGTGAGCCAAAACCAGTACACCAAGCCAGAGAGAATGTGACAGGTTCCAGGAAGGAGTAGGGGAATTAGGTGGGTGGGAGAGAGCTTTCTCCGATGGCGGAAGTTCATGACAGCTCTGAAGGAGGCTATTTTGTAAATCATAAACTCTTTATTGTAGCTTGTGTATCATAGTGATCTAAGCTCTCCCAAAATCTCTCCTCCTAAATGGATAAAGGTTTATGAACCATGGGAAGTGGAGAGGGATTTTGGGGGTGAATGCATTGTATTGGCTGAGATTGAGATGCAAGCAATGCCATATTTACATGGCAAAAGATACAAGAGACTGGGTATGTGACTAGCCTCACCTGTGACCTCCTGGGTGGGGGCGTTCTTTGGATCATCTGCTACAAGGAAGGCAACCCTTTGGGGGTTGTGGCCACATGGTCCTGAGGCAGGAAGAAGCAGAAAGAGACAGAGCTTGTTCCATGCTGTCCATTCTCGGGATGGGCATGAGGCCCCAATTTCAAGATTTCCAGGATTTGAACATGGTCTTTTCTTCCCAGCTCTATGCCAAATACTCTAGAGGCACTTCCCAACAGCTCCCCTTCCTACATTGCTTTTCTTAACTCTTGCTACTCTCTGTTGCTTCTGTCCTCCCTCATCTATGCCCCACCTACTTGCTGAAATTTTTTAGCTCTTTAGCGGTCTTCTGGCTGCTATTGCTATTGTCACCACAGATGTTACTGTTCTAATTTACTACAGAGATTAAAAGTAGGCAAGAAAAGACTATTTTACTGAGCATAATGCTCTATGTAGCATCAGGATGCAGCAAAGGAGAACTTCTTGTAGCTGAGTTGAAAAGAGATTGACAAGCCTGCTTCCATAATCAAAGGGGTTTTGGAAAGCCATCTGTCCTCATCACACTGACACAGAGTATGGCAGGCTTTCATGCAAACAAATGACCGTGTTTGCAGCATTCATTACACAGTCACCCAAATGAGGACCACAGTTTCACCAATCACAAGCACTCTAATCTAGGTAAAAATGGTGGCAAGGTCATAGTGAGTTCACCAAGGATTATCTTGCTTACATTACTATAGTCTGGAGTGATCAGGATGAGAACATGTCTTTCACTGTGGTAACAGTGGTCCCCTGCTGAGGACAGTGGAGTGTCTCCACAGTGATTGTTATGTGGCCTCAACAGTCGAGCTGTCATTATGGCAATATATGAAGGGGCTGCTTAGCTGACATCTTCTCAGTCAAGGCTACTGGGCATATGGGAAGAGTCTGTCAAATGGCCACCTCCAGATAATTTTAATCATTGCCAGGAGTCATTGCCAGGATGTTTATAGTGAAGACTTAGCAGCAGTTCATCATAAAATTGGTGATTCTAATTATTAATCTTGACTAAGATTAATAATATTTAGCAGTGCTAAATAGTATTTATTTTTGTTCCAATACACTGGCACCATTGGATACCTATGATCTGCTCAATATCTGCAATTTTTATATTTAATGTACTCAAAAACAGAGGGAATAATCAGTTCCCATGTTGACAGTATATACTTTCAAAAATTGTCAGTGTTTTGCTACATATAACTAATTATTTTATTTTATAACTTAAACATTTTGATAATGGCTCATGAATCAGGGTATCATGGTCCTTCCCTCAGTGCTGTCAAGTAGACTCTCAGAAGATTCTTATGCCTGTTTGCCATGCTATTACAGTATCTGACAGAGATATTATCTGGTCCATTATCAAATTTCTCTGGTTGCCAAAATCAGATATAATCAAAATGAACAAAATTTTGAAATGTTAGTTTTAGTGAGCTGTATTGAGCTGATATTGATATTGCATAATGATTTCCTTTTTAATGTACTAACTTTGGAGCTAGAGAGATTGCTCAGAAGTTAAAAGCATGCACTGGGCTTGCAGAAGGCTTGAGTTTGGTTCCTAGCATCCACATTTGACAGCTCACAACTGCTTATTAATTCCAGCTCAAGTGGCTCCTGTACCATTTCACACTCTCATGTGTACATGCATGTATATGCAAGTAAATTAAGATATTTTATTTTTAAATGATGTGCACTGATGTATGTATCTGTATACATGCATGTGACATGTACCCTAGGAGGAAAGAAGAGCTAGTGTCATTACCTGAAGCTGGAGGTAGAGGCAGCTATGAGCTGTACATAGGTGGGGATTGGTAACCAAACTCCAATCCTTTGCAAAAGCAACAAGTGTTCATAACTGCTACACCATCTTTCCAGGCTTCAACCCAATTCCTTGAGATTTTTTATTAGTGGTTAGGAATGCAACCTACAATGGCATAAAAACCTACATTTTATAAAGGGTAGTGTAATGTTTCAGTTCTGTTAAAGATCATCATTTTTTAAGTTTATTTATTACTTCAAGTTACATCTTCCACACAGTCCCCTCACTCCACCCCTCCCAATCCTACCCTTTCACCCTCTCCCCATTCTCCCACCTATCCTATTCTTCCTGTGTGGGGTGCTCCTACATAAAAGCTCCCCTCAGTTCAGCAGTCATATGAAGGATAAAAGCTTCCTCTTGCACTGGGGGACCTACATGGCAGCTCCACTAGGGCAAAGTGTCCCACTAACAGGTAACAAAGTCTAAGTTCCTGTTCCTTTCCATCTGTTGGTTGTAGGATAGTTATTCTGTACTATATGGCTAAAAGCCAGTTATAAGTGAATAGATGCCATGTGTATCTCTCTGGGTCTGGGTTAGCTCACTCAGGATGAGCTTTTCTAGATCCATCCATTTGTCAGAAAATTGCATGATTTCCTTGTTTCTGACAGCTGAGAAGTATTTCCATTGTGTAAATGTACCACAATTTTTTTTTATCCATTTGACAGTTGAGGGACATCTGTGTTGTTTCCAGTTTCCAGCTATTACATATAAAGCTTCTATGAACATAGTTGAGGAGATGTCCTTGTGGTTTGGTGAGGAATCATTTGGATGTATGCCTAAGAGTGATATGGCTGGATAGAGGTATTCTAAATTTTCTAAGATATTGCCAGACTGATTTTCATAGTGATTGTACAAGTTTGCACTCCCATAAACAATGGAAGAGTGTTCCCCTTTCTCCACAATCTTGCCAGCATATGCTGTGTTTAAGTTTTTGATGTTAGCCATTCTGACAGGTGTGAGATAAAATCTCAGAGTCCTCTTGAATTGCGTTTCTCTGATGAATAAGGATGTTGAACATTTCTTCAAATGTCTCACTGCCATTAGAGATTCCTCTTTTGTGAATTCTCAGTTTAGTTCTGTTCCCCATTTTTGATTGGATTATTTGGTTTCTTAGTGTTTAATTTCTTGAGTTTTTTGTAAATTTTGGATATTAGCCCTCTGTTATATGTGGGGTTGGTAAAGATCTTTTCCCAATCTATAGGTTGCCGTTTTGATCTAATGACAATGTCCTTTGCCTTACAGAAGCCTTTCAGTTTCATGAGGTTCCATTTATTGATTGTTGGTCTTAGAGCCAGAGCTATTGGTGTTCTGTTCAAGAAGTTATCACCTGTGCAATTGAGTTTTGAGACTTTCCCCCACTTTCTCTTCTATTAGATTTAGTGTATCTGGTTTTATGTTAAGGTCTTTTATCCACTTGGACTTAAATTTTGTGCAAGGAAATAAATAAGGGTCTATTTGCATTCTTTTACATGATGACATCCAGTTAGTCCAGTACCATTTGTTGATGATGTTTACCTTTTTCCATTGTATGGTTTTAACATCTTGGTCAAAAATTAAGTGACCATAGGTGTGTGGGTTTATTTCTGGGTCTTCAATTTTATTCCATTGATCAACTGGTCTGTTTCTATACCAGTACCATGCTGTTTTTATTAATATTTCTCCATAGTATAACTTAAATCTGGGATGGTCATACCTCCACATGTTTTATTATTATACAGGATTTATTTAGCTATTCTGGATTTTTTTTATTCCACATGAAGTTGAGAATAATTTTTCCAAGGTCTGTTAAGAATTGTGTTGGTATTTTTACAGGAATTGTATTGAATCTGTTTATGGCTTTTGGTAGGATGGTCATTTTATTATGTTGATCCTACCTATCCATGAACATGGGAGATATTTCCATCTTCTGATGTCCTCTTCAAATTCTCTTGTCAAGGACTTGAAGTTCTTGTCATACAAGTCTTTCACTCACTTGGTTAGAGTTACCCCCAGGTATTTTATATTGTTTATAACTATTGTGAAGGGTATTGTTTCCCTGATTTCTTTTTCAGCCCACTTATCTTTCTCATAAAGAGGGACTTCCTATTTTTGAATTAATTTTGTATCCAGCCACCTTGCTGAAGGTGTTTCCCAGTTGTGGGAGTTCTCTTATGGAATTTTTGGTGTCATTTATATATATTATCATATCATCTTCTAATAAGGATACTTTGACTACATCCTTTCCAATTTGTATCTCTTTTAGTTGTCTTATTGCTCTAGCTAGAACTTCAAGTACTATGTTGAAGAGATATGCATAGAGTGGGCATCCTTGCCTTGTCCCTGATTAGAGGAAATGCTTTAAGTTTCTTTCCATTTAATTCGATATTGGCTACTGGCTTGCTGCATATTTCCTTTATTATTTCTAGGTATGGTCCTTGTATGCCCATTCTTTCCAGGACTTTTAGCATGAAGGAGTGTTGCATTTTATCAAATGCTTCTTCAGCATCTAATGAGATGATCATGTGGTTTTTTTCTTTCACCTTGTTTATATGGTGAATTACATTGATTTTTGTATGTTGGACCATCCCTGCATTCCTGGGATGAAGCCTACTTGATCATGGTGTATGATACTTTTGATGTGTTCTTGGATTCGATTTGCCAGTATTTTATTAAGTATTTTTGTGAGTATGTTCATGAGGGAAATTGGCCTAAAGTTCTCTTTCTTTGTTGGGTCTTTGTGTGGTTTAGGAATCAGGGTGACTGTGGCCTCATAGAATAAGTTTGGCAGTCTTATTTCTGTTTCTATTTTGTGGAAGAGTTTGAAGAGTATTAGTACTAGCTCTTCTTTGAAGATCTGGTAGAATTCTGTGCTAAAATCATCTGGCCCTGGGCTTTTTTTGGTTGGGAGATTTTAATGACTGCTTCTATTTCCTTAGGGGTTTTAATCTGTTAAACTGATCTTGATTTAACTTTGGTAGGTGGAATCTATCAAGAAAGTTGTCCATTTCATTTAGGTTTTCAAATTTGGTGGAGTACAGATTTTTAAAGTAGGACCTAAAGATTTTATGGATTTCCTCAATGTCTGTTATTTCTCCCTTTTCATTTCTGGTTTTGTTGATTTGCATATTTTCCCTCTGTCTTTTAGTTAGTTTGGTTATTGGTTTTTCTATTTTACTGATTTTCTCAACTATCTAACTCTTGGTTTCATCAATTCTTTGTATTGTTCTTTTTTTTTTTAACTTGTTGATTTCAGGCCTCAGTTTGTTGATGAACCATCTGCTCATCTTGGGACTGTTTGCTTTTTTCTAGTGCTTCCAGTTCTACTGTTAATTTGCTAATGTGAGCTATCGCCATTTTCTTTTAGAAGGCACTTAGTGTTATAAACTCTCCTCGTAGCACTGCTTTCATTGTGTCCCATGTTTCAGTATGTTGTGTCTCATTTTCATTGGATTTTAGGAAGTGTTTGATTTCCTTCTTCATTTGTTCCCCGAACCAGTGGTCACTGAGCTGAGTAGAGAGTTCTTAGTCTCAATGAATGTGTAGGGGTTTTTTGTTTTGTTTTGTTTTTTTCTGTTGTTGTTGAAGTCCAGCTTTAATCCATGGTGTTCTGATAAGATACAAGGGGTTATTTCAATTTTCTTGTATCTGTTGAGGCTTGCTTTCTGTCCGACTATATGGTCAATTTTGGACAAGGTTCCATGAGGTGCAGAAAAGAAGGTGTATTCTTTTATGTTTGCATAAAACTTTCTGTAGATATCTGTTAGGTCCATTTGGTTCATGACCTCTGTCAATCTCATTGTCTCTTTGGTTTCTGTCTCAATTACCTGTCCATTGGTGTGAATGGGGTATTGAAGTCTCCCACTACTAATGTGTGGGAATCAATGTGTGGTATATGCTTTAGAAGAGTTTCTTTTACAAATTGTGTGGCCTTGAATTTGGATCATAGATATTCAGTATTGAGATGCCATCTTGATGAATATTTTCTTTGGAGTATGTAGTGTCCTTTCCTAACTTTTTTGATTAATTTTTATTGAAAGTCTATTTTATATGTCATTAGGATGGCCATTCCAGCTTGCTTCCTGGGACCATTTGCTTGGAAAACTTTTTCCCAGCCCTTTTCTCTGAGGTAGAGTCTATCTTTGTTCGTGAGTTAGTCTTTCTTGTATGCAGCAAAATGATGGGTCTTGTTTAAGGATCCATTCTATAAGCCTGTGTCTTTTTATTGGGGAGTTGACTCCATTAATGTTGAGGGAGATTAATGACCATAGGTTGTTATTTCCTATTATTTTGATGTAGGTGGTGGTTGTGTGTTTCTTTTGGTTTAGCTGCAGTATAATTTTTCGTTTCCTGTGTTTTCTTGGGTGTAGTTATCTTCTCTGAGTTGGAATTTTCCTTCTAGTATCTTCTGTAGAGTGGGATTTGTGGATAGATATTCCTTAAATTTGTTTTTGTGATGGGATATCTTGTTTTCTCCATCTATGTTGATAGAAAGTTTTGTAAGGTATAGTAGTCTGGGCTGGCACCTATGTTCTCCTAGGGCTTGTCTGCCAAAGCCCTTCTGACTTTTAAAGTTTCTGAGAAGAAGTCAGGTATAATTCTGATAGGTCTGCCATTATATGTTACTTGACTCTTTTCTCTTACAGCTTTTAATATTCTTTCTTTGTCCTGTACATTTGGAGTTTCAATTATTATGTAGTGAGGGGAGTTTCTTTTCTGGTATATTCTGTTTGGTGTCCTGTATGCCTCTTTGATTTATCAGCATCTCTTTCTTTAGGTTTGGGAATTTTTCTTCTATGATTTTGTTGAAAATGTTTCCTGGACCTTGGAGTTGGGAGTCTTCTCTTACATCTATGCCTATAACTCTTAGGTTTAGTCCTTTCAATGAATACTTGATTTCTTGGATGTTGTGGGTGAGAACTTTTTTTAGATTTCTCACTTTCTTTGGTTGTTGTACTTATTTCTTCAATTGAAACTTCCACACCTGAGATTCTGTCTTCCATCTCTTGTATCCTATTTGTGATACTCATGTCTGTAGTTCCTGTTTTCTTTCCTTGGTTTTCCACCTCCAAGATTGCCTCTGCTTGTGTTTTCTTTATTGCTTCCATTTCCAATTTCAGGTCTTAAACTGTTTTATACATTTCCTGTTCCAACTTGATTGTCTTTACCTGCAAATCTTTCATAGCCTTTTCTCTTCCCCACTCTTGTTTAACTGAGTTAGCTTGAAGATAGAATTCTCCATTGCTTTCAATTGTAGAGTTGTGATTTCTTTAAATTCTTTCAGGCATTTATTTTCTTCTTTTAATGCTTCTATCATTGTCATAAGTAAAGGTTTGTCATCATTTTCATGTGTTTCAACTGTGGTAGGTTGATCAGCGTTTCATCCCTGAATTGTGTTGGAGTCATATTTCCCTGACTTTTGTTGGTTTTATTCTTTTGCTGACCTTTAGTCATCTGGTTGTCCTTACCTGATTGTTCTTATTGTCTTTTGGACCTGATGCCAAGGAAGGAGCTTTGGTGTAGAGGCTGTATAATCTGGGTGGTCTGTAGTTCTACACAAGCTGGGTAGGGCCTTGTGTTGAGGGTTGGATCTCAGTGGGCTACCCGAGGTTCATGCCTTGCTATTATGTTCCAACTAGGTACTCAGGTGGGGGGCTGGAGTATGATGTGTTATTCCAGCCTGCAGCATCCTGAATTCCAGCCGGTCATCCTAGTAAGAGAAGTGGGGAGGTCAGAGGACCATGGATTGTAGGCTAGAGCTGCAGATTCCCTGCTGCTCGTGTATCTGGCCTGAGGATCAGGTCTGTAGATGTGGTCTCCCAGGTGGCTCCTCCTAGGTGGTCCCCAGGGCACCTTTGTGCCTCTCAGCCCTAAGGGCTGAGCCCTTGTAGTCTGTATCATGTAGGCAGTGCACAATGAACAAGAACTTGCTGCTCCAGGGCTGGAACTATAGATGCTGAAGACTGGGTATCCCACCAAGGAGGGACAAGGTGCACTGGCAGGGAAATCCACTATGAACACCACAACCTGTCCACAGCGCTTGGACTCAGTAGAGCTCCTTCACCTTTTAACTCCACCACTTGCCTTTCATCCCACTTTTATCTTACCATGTTCCTGTTGCTC
The DNA here is from genome assembly GCA_907164525.1 of Lophiomys imhausi. Lineage (NCBI taxonomy): Eukaryota > Metazoa > Chordata > Mammalia > Rodentia > Muridae > Lophiomys > Lophiomys imhausi. The sequence goes on from CAJQZJ010032121.1 coordinate 4,267,690, forward strand.
TGGTGGTCTTTTGGGTACTGGAGTGTCCGTGTAGAAGGTGGGGGCTCAGGAATCTGGGGGGCACTTCTGTCTGGAGATAGGAGTTGCCTGCTCAGGCTCAGGACCTGAATTGATCAGACCTGCGGGCCACTGTACTGCAGCAGGAAGTCATTGTCATTGTCCCGTGGTTCCACCCCCCCCCCCCACACACACCTTGTCTGGCCACAATGTTTTTCCAAGTGTTCATATATCCAGTAGAGGGACCTGTATTGTCCAACACCTTTCTGGGTGAGCCCGAATATGCTTGTGCTTCCCAGATTGCCACTCTGCTGGAGATATACCAAGGTGGTCCCAAAGTTATCCCATAGCTCAGAATGTACTGTAGGTTGTTGCCATAATGGTTCTGCTGAGAGTATACCTGTTCCTGTGCCTCCACTGGTCCTCTTTTTGGTGATGCACAGTCTGCGAGGAAGCTGGAAGCTCAGGAAGCTGGTGAATACCCCTGTCTGGGGTTTGAAGCTGCTAGCTGGATACCTGAGTGGCTCAGACCCATACGTAGGCTCCGCTCGTTATGAAGCTATTCTGCTTCAGCAGACCTGTGTGTTTTTCTGAGTGTCTGAAAGTCTCACCCAGGGACTTTTACTTGTCCCTGGGTTCACCAGGTAAGCCTAAGCAGGTTCGCACCTCTCAGATTGTTGCTCAGCATGCTTATATCTCTGAAGTGTTCTAGCTGTTTCCCCATGCTCAAAATGAGTCTGTGTCAGCTGCCACCATCTTGGTTCCCCTAAGATTAGACTTTTCATATACCTTCCTAGGAAGTATAAAACACAACACCTTTAGCCTACAATACTGATAAGAACACCTCTTTTCTTTCCCTAAACGTTCCTTAATAAAACTTTCTGTAGTTTCTTATACATCACAAAATAGTGTAAGCATATTCATATATGTATTTTCAGTGTGTTGAGCACATGTTTTATACCTCTCTGAATCATACAAGAATGTTAATTTACAATGGGGGTGGGAGTGTACTCTTAGTGGAAATTTATTTTTAAGGCAAACCTACTTAAGGAACATCTCCCAAGTGTTGCTTTTGTATCTAGGATATGAGGTTGTCTTGAATCCTTACTGGTCAACAGCAATCCAAGTGAACACTTTATTCATGTGTTTAGCTGTATCAAGATTATGACACACAGAGAACGGAGTGCCCTTTTTCCTTTGCCTCCATCCTACATGAACTCTCAGTTCCTGCTGCTTTCCTCCCTGTCTTTCAGTGTCTTGTGATCTCTAAACCCCCCTGCCTTCGTTCATTTCCATTAACAGATTATTCTGTAAAAATGCAGATTGTTCCTATTACTTTTTCCCTCTAGCTGTAAGTGATATACAAATGCAACAACATCCACTTTACCAGAAAAACCTTCTGGAGAAGATTGGGGTGGTTTGAAGTGTAGGAGGTCTGTATTCACTTGCGCAGTAGTAAATGCTTTTAACATTTCAGGAAAAGTAAAGAATTGTGCAGAGAATTCTAGAATGTTCCTCTCATGGATACAAGAAATAACTTGAATGACCTAGTTCAGCCATAGTCTTCAGCAGTTTTAGCATTCTATTGGAATATTTGTATCATTAAGGCTAGGAGTTTTATATGGGACAAAGGGAGAAGAAGGAATTTATGGTCAGCATGTATCATTTTGTTCAGAATGTGCTATATTCTGGAGGGTATTTTTTAACAGACAGGCATCAACTAATGTTATCATAATGTATTTCACACTGGACTCTAATGAGTGTGACCTCAGGGAAGTCCTGTGCATATTTCTTCCCTCTGGACTTTTTTTCCTTTGGTTTCAAAAGTGTGCCTATTGACAGAATAAACACTGCTTTGAAAATTGATGAATCATTTAGCGTTAGGATCTCATACCAACGTAAGTTAAAATACGCTGAATGGCCTAAGCCCAGGGAGCATATCTAAATGGAGAGATGTACTCTTGCTCTGCCTGCTCAACTTTATATATATTAACTTCTTCATGGTGCCAAACTTGAGCAAACCCAAAGGAATATCTACCCTGCACAGTTATAGCTTGCAAAGGCTCAGTATAGAGGGACAGAATTTCCTGTACCTCATTGTACCACTTAATCAGATGAACTTCTTTGTTTACATTATTTTTTCCAACTATATAACCCTAAGGGAAGTCGGTCTTTTAACTTCTTAACTTCCACATCTCAATGAAAAAATTCTATGAAGAAAGGCTGCTTATTTTGAAGTCACAAGGCAAGATGAACGAAAATGGAAGTTATAGTAGGAGAGGCCTTATGTGATAGAGGAAGTCACATGTAACAGCTGAACTCATTTATCATTTTTTTCACTCTTAGTTTGGTCCAATGCAAGACTGTGAGCCAATTTTATTTTCTCCCACCTATATATCTCTATGGTTCATCTGTCTATTTCCCTAGCTTCATTTTTTTTATTTATGAGACTTCTTTTTAATGTTCATTTTTTTATTTTAAAAATATTATACTTTCTAATTTCTGTTTTATAATTTTTGCTTATAGTATTAGGATCTCTGTAATCAGTTAGCAAATCTGGGCTTTTCTTTTCAAAAGGTATGTTGTTTTTCATGGTTTGTCCATCATCCATTCATTCTTCTACATATTCATTAATTCACTCTGTCAGTTTTACTGATAAATGCCAAAGTTCTACATCAAGTAAAGGAATGGGGTGGCATTGGTGAGTGAAACTCATCAAATCCTATTTTTAGAGTTTATGACTCATCGAGAAAGGCAATGCTTAATGACACAGTCATGCTAAAGTGATATAAATATCAATAGAGATAACCTCAGTAAGGGAAAGAAACAATGATAAATCAATTGGCTCTCCATTGAACTAAATCACATTGATGGATAGGTTTGTGTATCTTTTCTGAGGCTCCGTCTCTTTATTTTTAAAGTAACAGTAGTGATAGTTAGATTTTGAGGTGGCGTCACTGGTCAAAGTACCTGCTGCCACGTGTGATGACCTAAGTTTAGTATCTGTAACCTGCATAGTGGACGGATAAAGGCAACTCAACAAAGCTGTCTTTGACCTTCATCCATGTGAACACTGTGACATGCATGCACATACAAACACACAGTAAATAAATAAATGTATGTCTTAAAATCTATTGATAAGAACTGTAATGCTATCCCATCATGAGGACTAACTGCAATATTCTAGAGAAAGTACTAAGTGAACTGGCTTGAAAATAGTAGCATTGTAATAATTAAAAGGCCACTGTTATGATTTGAATGTCTTACTTATGTTAAGACAATAATAGATGAATCATATTAGAGCTAGAGAGTACATGTGAGGTCATGAATTTAAGGCTTCCTGGATTTGGAAAACTAAACTTCCAAGTATTTTATTTGTGTCATATGTGCTCATTTTATTCTAGGATTTTGATATATTTGTTATGTCAAAATCATCTGATTTCAAAGTTTGTGAGTTGAGAACCACTGCCAGATCCTCTATGAGACAGAAGGAAATCCAAGAGCTATTTCTAAAGACTATCTTTGGAATTTCTCCATAATAACCATCATTTTCTTGACTCACTGCTATGCCTCTTTCTTTAACGTCTCTCTCCCAATGACCCTTTTACTGCTGTAGTTTGGCTCTGCTTGGGAATTCCATAGTACCTTTATTTATTCAAATTGCAGTTGGCAATTTCTGTGTCAAGTAGATGATTTTTTCCAAGTAACATTAGATATTCTCAATGAATTTCCTGTTTCCACAGGTCTGTCCTGAATATAAAAATGAAGTGAGCTTGTTTCCTTCTTTCTAAGAACCTCTTGGTCTCTTGTTGCTTTTTCTTTTGATGTGCTAGGGAAGCTCTCACTGTGTGAAACCAAGCTTTAGTGGTATGAATATTTGTCCTATTTTCTTTAGCTATTCTGGGAATATTCTTCCAATAATCACAATCCTACTACAAGCAAAGAAACCCACCTATGACTCATTAGGATGAATATAAACTCCACAAGGCATAGAATTTCCTATTTTGTTCACTAAAATTTGAGTTCACTCCAACAATGACTAGAACATGGGAAACACTTAAAGCAAGCTTGGGAGGTAAAAACAGTAAAAAGGAAGTTAAAATAGAAGTGGAAAGATGAATCAGTAACTCACTAGGATGACCTATGCACAGTATGCATGAACTCTTAGGTTTGATTCTGAGGAACATACCCATGTGCACACACACACACACACACACACACACACACTCAAAAACATATTCATATATACACATAGTCACACACATAGAAATTGAAACCAAAAATTAATTATGTTAGTGTGGTGGGAAAGGTAGAGAAGTTGAGTTGAGAAGTTAAAAGTAACAGCCAATATTAGGCTGGACCTATCTTCTTAGTTCTCTTAAAGAAACAGCCTTTGGATTGGTAAGGCCTTTCTCACATAACCTCAGATTACTCAGAGAATTTTCAGTGAGTGGTTTTCATTTTGCTTCATGAATATCAATATTCTGGGTGTTCATATGCTCATTGTTCTCAAGCTCTGACTTCAAGGAAATAAACTTGATTGGGAATTTAGCCACCCCATATGCATGGTGGATTTTAATTTATTTTTTCTGTATCTTTATGTGTATATCTTGAATATTAATATAATGCATGTGTGAGTCAAACTGCCCCTCTTCAAATTTCACAGTGATAATGTTTCTTATGGAAACATAGACCCTGAAAGCAATTGTGTATCTTACTGTTCATGGATTTGCATGGAAAATGGTTTAAAATGTTTCATGTAGGTATACTTTAAAAGCTAGATGCTTACAACTGCTAGTAGAGTTCTTTTTTTTTCTTAACCTTTAATGTGATACTTAGGAACTTAGTGGAAAATATGATGCATGGCAGATGAGTGTACATTTCATAATCCTTGTAATTGCTTTCAAGTTTTAAATCCAATAAAATAAAAATTTAAGTTGGCATTTGTGTCACAAATTAAATGAGCTCAAAAATATAAAAGGTTTTAGAGTTATATTTGTTGAGGAGGCCCTTCTAACCATCTTCCTTCCTTCCTATGACATTGTTTCAACATTAGATCAGATAGTAGGATGCTTGATGTGGAAAGGACACTGGCCATGGTGAGTACACAGCTAGTTTATCTTTAACCTGCCCCCTCATTTGCATTTGCAAATGAAGCAGCCATAAGGGTGGAATGACAGCAGAGATGTTTTATGGATAAATTGAAACTATGAGCTTTGTGATCTCAGTAGATTGATAAATACGAATAAATGTGATCTAAATAGATTAAAGACAGAGGTGATGACTCAGAGGTGTAGATGCTTGCCATTCAACTGTGAAAACCCAGTTTGGATCCCCAGCACCCATGCAAATGTCAGGGATCCCTGGAGTGAGTCTCTATCATGATGGACTGAAAACCTCTGAAACCAAGAGTCAAGTCAAATCTTTCCTTTCTTAAGTTGTTTCTGTCAGGCATTGCATCCAAAACCCAATAAAGAGTAACTAACGCAGCTTACTGAGCAAAATGTTGAGCCCATTTAACTGCCATCAAAGTGCTCTGCTGATCAGGCAAAATCAGCTCAGTTGAATCCTATTGAAATGTCTTGAAATATTCACAATATGTACTTATTTTATGATTTGTATATGAATGGCTCCAGAAAAGATTATGCACATTGAATCTAGATTTTCATCCAGTGATACTTTTGGAAAGTTATTGGATCGTGAGAATCCTAACCTCATCAGTGGGTCAATCCATTGCTACATTCATAGACTGAATAGAACCTAGGATCAGTATCATAAGTGAAGTGGAGGTCCTGCCCCCGTTGTTGCTGATGCTGTTCCTTCTCCTTTTTCTTCCTCATTATCTCATTTCATTTCCTCCTAGTCCTCCTCCTTTCCCTTCTCCTAATTCATTTCCTCCTCTGTTTCCCCCTGCTTCCCAACCCCTCCTCTTTCCCTGATTTCCTCCTATACTGTGTGAAGTGAGTATTCTACTCTACTATAAGCTGCTGCATCCATGACATTGTATTTCACCACATGTCCATAGAACTGGAAGCAATAAGCCTAAAACTGAAACGTTCAAACTCAAAACCCAAAATAACCCAACCTTCCTTCAAATTTATTTGGTCACTTATTTTTTAGAAATATTTTATTTAGAATTATTTTAGTAGAAAAAAATCTACTAACAGAATATGCACAGAATAACCACAATGGTCATGCATCCAATGTGTATAATTTTTCTGTTTATGTATGTCCCTTAAAAATATAGGCAGGTTTTGAGGAAGGATAGGGGAGGTGGAGGTGATATAATTATATTATAATCTCAAAAATAGATGAAATAAATGTACAAGATTAAAAAATAAAATAAACTTATCTTGCTATTTTCAAATGAAAAAAGAAAAAGAGAAAAAGAAACTGCTAGCAACCCACACATTAGGCCATAGGTGGGTGACCTCTGCTTTCAATTTTTATAAGTTGTGTCCCTCATTGAAGACATATACATAATAATAGCAATCGACTGAAAGTCAGAAAAAAAGTTATAGAATTCTATCTCTACATACATTGTCATGTCACAGGAAGAAATTTAAGTTATATGAGTGAAATTATGTGTTAACATTGGCACATAGGAATATTTTAAATAACCGCACTGTGAATATTATCCATTCTGTATATAAATGCACTGAAAGACATAAACAGATGGATTCACAGCATTCTTACTGTCCAAATCAAACACAGGCAGCAACTTGTTTATTAATGACAGAATGGATAATGACAATGGTATACTCTTATCTTGTAAACTGTCAGTATGAAAATTAATCACTCAGTATCGGGTTTACCCACAAGAATTAGTCTTCATAATAAGACATGATATTGAACTAAAAACATAAATCACAAAGTGCATTCACCTTTATGCCATTTACACTACATTAAAAAGTGTTGAATTTCCTTAGAAGTTAATTCCATGTCCTTAAATGACAAAAGCAATCATAGAACGGATTAGCATAAATGCCTATATAATGAGCAAGGCTGGAAGGTGATAGAGTAGAAAGAGCTCCTATGGATAAATCTATTTCTTGGACTGAATGTTGGTGGTACAGATACCTCCTTTATAATCAATCATCATCCAGGCAAGTAAATTATATGTCACTTTCTCTGTTTGCATTAGGCTTCAAATCAGAACGATTTCATAATATGCACATTTAATTAATGTTTTTCTCATTTATTTCACATTGTTATATACTTCTTGTCATGCTGTTTAAATATCCTCAAAAGTTTGATTCATGTAGTTATTTGATGAAATTATTAAGTAAGTCTTCTATCGTCTATCCTCCATCACCTTCTTGCATTGCATTGACCCAATCTAATGCATACACAGTATGAGCAGCTGTAATTCTGCCAAATAGCTCATATGCAAGGAGTAGATTCATGTAACATTTCCTGAGTAATGTTAAAGGGTTTCTAACCAACCATCTAATGAATGTCATCTTATGTAAACAGACAAAATCTTGTAGATATGCTGTTGGATCATTGTCCCCATCACTGAAAGAGAAACTTCATGTCACCTTGCTTTTGTGAAACCATCCACTCTCTTAACTTCTATCACCACCAATTCCATGGTCATCCTCATAGATTTGTTTATAGCCCAACCTACTAAGCAATAATATCACATTTTAATTTTATGTAAATGGAATAAAACTAGACTTTGTGTGGTTTTGGTTACTACTTAGTTTTGATATGAATTGTCATTTTAAGGAACATGTTCCATGTTAGTTCCTTTGTTATACTTGCTGGCAGATGTCAGGCTAAGAATATACTGCAGTGTGTTCATCTCCTCTGTAATTCATGGAGGACAGTATTGCTGTAACTGTTATGGTTATGCCAACAAGGTTGCTGTGCATGTCTTTGATCATGCCTCACTGTGCAGTGGTGTGTAAACAGAACAGTATTTGAGGAAAATATTACCTGCTGTAATGTAATTATGTAATGCATAGGGATTCATCTTTCCATGTTATTTCTTCTTAAAGAAGGAAAAGCATTCTTCTGTCTGAGATTTTACAGCATCATTTTGATTCTCCTGTTTTTCAGTGGCTTCTGACGATTTTTTTTCTTCTAATAAGCATGCTATAGAGTGAATGATCTGGATATGAATTTGAAGCCATTCAAAATTATGATCCTCATTTTTACTCTGTCATTCCTTAGATGCTATTCAGTTTCCACATTAGGATATTTTATTCTCCCTTCAATTGTAAGTTCATGACTTTATAAGAAATACAGAGTCAATATAGGTTTTTAACTGCTGCATTTACTCTGTCTCCCTTATGAGTTCCACATAGCAAGTAAGATGGTTTGTTCCAATATTAAATTTACTATGTAAAAACATTTGAACCTTTCCCTTTCTTTTTTTTGCACAAAACTCTAGTATTGATTTTTGTGCAAGAGTCAAAACTTCTCCCAGTTTCTCACCACAAGGTACAAGAAATGAGACCCAGGATTCCATGGTTCCTATTGAACCATGATTCTCATTACTTGAAAGAACCTTTTGAGTGAAAATTATGTCATAGTTAGTTACCTGTGAGACTTAAGTAAAACTGAATTTTGGTATAAAATGAGTAACTTATCAATAATTACCCTTTGAAATTCCTTATAATTACATGTTTTTAACATATGCTCTATTTATAAGTTGAAATTAAATAAAACTATAATCATACAAACTAAAAATGTCAACTTAAAGGAGGAGAAATTTCCCTTAACATTCTTGATATTTTTGTTAATTATTACTTAATTATTTTTTGACACACAATTTTGGTATGTATCTCAGGTTATCCTCGAACTCTGAAATCCTTCTGCATCAGCCTCTTGAGGGCTAGGATTGCACATGCATGGCACCTAACAGGGCTTTTATTTTCACTTTGTTTTTGAAAAAGTATTTGCCAGCTATGAAAAGAGTTATTAAATCATCATTGATTGCCTACTCACAAATCTCCAAATTTTTGTCGGTTCCATTTCGAATTAAAATGCATTGGAAACATCTTATTTTTTGTGTTTCATATTTTTCATTATAATATTTCCAATAATTACATGTGTAAGTACTATGTTTACATCCTTTCATGCCCTCCCTTCTTCCAACTCATCTCTGCTCTAAACTTCCTCTCAAATTCATAACCTTTTACTCTTTAATTATTTTTATTACATATCTATGTACCTATTCACACATAAATATATAAATACATCTGCTGAATCCACTCAGTAGTGCCTGTATATGTGTCTAGGGTTGACCATTTGTGGTTCTACAATCAATTAGGGAGCTCACACCCGTGGAATATGAGAGCTCACACTAACTTCCTCTCAGCAGCCATTAATTGCCTATAGCTCTTTATCTAGGGGTAAGCTTTGTGAGATTCATCCCATCTGCACTGGCATGCCAACTAATGTTGTCATTGTGTAGGTCTTATTTAGGCAGCTATATTGTTGAGGTTTCATGTGTGTAGCTTCCCCTCATGTCTGGAAGACACAATCTCACAGCAGTCTTCTAGGTCCTCTGGTTCTTACAGTCTTTCCATCCCATTTTCTGTGATGTGATGCTTCCTGAACTTTAAGTTGTATTAAAAATGTGGACACTGGGGCTAAGTACCCCACTGACACCCATTTCCTTATTCACCAATTATGGATTTCTGCAGTGGTTTCTGTCTATTGATAAAAAAGTCTTGAGTAAGAGGTGAGAGCTATACTTATTTGTGGGATTAAAAATGAATAGTTAGGATGTCATCAGAAATTATATAACTTTATTAAAGTGATAGTAGAATGAATACTTAAAATAAGGTTTATAATACATATGCTGGTAATCATGAATATGTACATAATATGCACATACATTGTGCATGTGCACTCTGGGCATTTGTGTACGGTATATGTGTGAGATTAGCTCAGGTATGTGATCTGATTCATGAAAAATACACCAAACTCTCGATAAATATTTTTTATTACCAATAGCCCCATTCTTCTTCCTTAAGACCAACTATGCTATTATGGATCCTTATTTCTAGCACACTTCCTCTTGCTTATTGAACCTGATTTTTCCACCTGTGGTCATAAATAACCTCCATATCTTCAAGTACAAAAACCTCCTGTAATGCAACAGTGTCCCTATTTCTCATGAGCTGTAGGATATGGATTCTTCAGAGATGAAGGGAAGAAACAGAGTGTCCCAGGATCTGGTCTGAGGCATCTTTATAGAATATGTTCAGAGGTTTATTTCCCTTACCTTCTGTAGGATCATTACTTGTTTTCACAATGAAAATATCATTTGTCTAGGATTACCAAAAGTATTCATTTGCACCTCACAAAACATGAAGAGAATATGAAGAGTTCAGTAAGTAACTAAACTAATGAAAAGTATAAAGAGAAAACTAAATATCATAACCTAGGGACGTTGATCCTAATAAACTTTGGTGATTCTTGTTCCAGACAACTTAATATTGATACATAGCTTCAGGAACCATGTGTCTCACAATGAAAATATTTCACATTCATTTTCACCACTATTAAAAGCCATCATAAAGAGTTGCTTTATTTTAAAGAGTGGTTCTCACTTGACACCAATCAGGTTTGTTTCTCTCAAAACACTTAGTAATGTTTGTTAATTTTCTGATTGTCACACTTTGTGGTGGTACTATTGGCATATCACAGGAATAGTCTAGGGACCACAGCATCTTATGGTCACTGGATGAAAAATGCTGGAGTTGAGTGGCAATAATTTAGAGAGACTGAAACAAGATGGCCATAACCAAAGTAGCGAAGTTGCATTATGAAAAGATTGTTGACCTTAGAGTTTAAGATAAATGTAGAGAAGTAAAAGATTAGCCATATAATACGAGATAACTACTCTACAACCAACATACCAAAAGGAACAGGAACATAGACTTTGTTATCTGTTAATGAGACCCTTTGCTCTAGTGGTGCTGTCATGTAGGCCCCCAGTATATGAGGAAGCTCTTAGCCCTGATATGGCTGCTGAACTAGGGTGGGGGACTGATATGTAGGGACACCCCACTCTGGAGGAATAGGATAGGAGGGAGGTGTGGTAGGGTGAGAGGGTGGGACTGGGAGGGGTGAAAAGAGGGCACTGTGATGGAGATGTAAGTTGAAGTAATAAATAAACACTAAAAAAGAGTACATATATGCTCAATCTTTTAATATATATAAAACCACTATCTTTTATATTTTTCAAAGTTATCTTTTGGTACTAACTACATACTTAGAATTTTTGATCCACTTGAACTTGAGCTTTGTGCAGGGTGATAAATATGGATCTATTTGCATTCTTCTACATGCAGACATATACTCAGGGAGTCTTGTGGAAGTTAAGGGAAGGTATGAGGGAGCTAGAGGAGTCAAGGACACTGCAAGAAGACCTACATAGCCAATTAACTCAGACAGAGGGAGCTCAGAGTCTGAACCACCAATTAAAGAACTTTCATGGACTAGTCCTAGGCCCACTAGACATATGAAGCTGATAGACTGCTTGGTTCTCAAGTGGCTTCCTTAGCAATTGGAATGGGGGACTATCTCAGAGTTGATCTCTATTGCCTCCTTCTGAACACCATTTTCCTAGCAGAGCTGCCTTCTCTTGCCTCAGTGGATGAAGGGGTACTTAGTACTGATGTGATTTGATGTGGTAGAGAGGTTTGTGGGCAAGGATGAGGGTATGGGGGAAGTGGGTGGGAGGGTGGGGCTGAGAGGAGGGGTTTCAATTAGAATGTAAAATAAACAAACAGATAAATAAAGAAAACATTTTCACTAAACATTGCTCAGAAAGGCCATTTTTGTGGTTATTTGTATTTTCTTCCCCAATGCCAAACACTGAAAGTGTCTTTGGAACAGGGAATATGTAGCCTGCTTTCAGAATCTGTCTACCATAATGCATCTTGTTTAATTAATTTCTGTTACAATTAATTACTCTATCATGCTATTTTCTGATTATATCCAAGACACACTTGAAATTTGCGTGACAAAGCCATCTGTGCTGATTCAAATGGAAATGCATTTCCTCAGGATAATATCGTTGACCTGGGTAGTAATCACAGACACATACACATACACAGACACACACACACACACACACACACACACACACACAAAACCTGTGCCTGTCATTAAACTCTTGTCTTGCACTCTGCATGCTCCACAGAGGAAAAGAAAGTTGTCAGTAGGATTAAAGTCCAAACAATACTGCCCATATTTTGTTACATGAAACATTACATCCAAGGCAAGACCTTATTTTTTAATGGTACCATAGGTTGGTTTGGACACCAAGGCCATTACATTGCTCACTCAAGCACAGAGGGAAGATTATTCCTACCAACATTGTTCCTTGTTCAAAGCAAAGCTTCGATATCTTCCTCTGAACTAAGGCTGTCTACACTGAATTTGGCCACTTTCAACACCAAGTACTGAGTGGAAATTAAGAAATGTTTCTTTCTCCCTATGAATACATGTATCAACACATCATTAGAACTTAGGAACCTCTCTCCTACCTACTAAAATCGTCTGTGTCTTGCTTCTTGGCAGTCTCCTTGAGAGAAAGATTTGTATCTAATCCTATATCAATGCTAACTACAGGATGGCAGATGCAAATACAAACATGCAGTGGGATGTACCTAAGGCAAAGTACAGTGGTGGATTTATTCTAAAAACCAAGGGATATCTTATAGACCCAAGGACAAGGAATATATCATGGTCTTGGAAATTAACTAAATCCCCAAATTTTAAGATCCTTTGTAGCCTCCATCTCTCTTTTTCTTTGGTATCCAATTGATCCATTCCTCTCACCTGAAGCAAATGTCTTCTCCTAAGACCATGGGGTTGCCATTTTCAGGTCATGAGTTTACAGTTCCACTGTAAGAAAAACAAGCAATATTGGTTGACCTGAGCTTTCCTACTGCTAACTTTAACTTGCCAAAGAAGAGGATTTGATTGGGGTCAGATGTTCACCTGTATGTCAGCCATTCTATTGCATTCATTCAAAATAAGGATCTAGAAACGATGATTATTCAACATAATTAGTACAAAAATGGCAAAGTCATGAGTTCAGAAGAGTTCATCTTTTACAAAACCCAGTGCAATGTTACCTTCTCAAAAACATGTTAATAACTCAAGTTGGAGAAAATGAAATGATACAAATTTTCTTCTTGAAATTAAGATCTTTTAAGTGCAGGCAATTTTATTCACATGGACATCTACTTGCAGCTTGATTTTTATATTCCCTAAAAATGTGTCTTTATCAACAAGCCAAGCATATGCTGAGAAAGAGCAATAAAACCAGAAGGGTTTAGAACTTACTACTACATCAAGATTTAAAAACCTAGAGAAATATAGGCAAATTCTAATCAAACCTAAGAATAGAAATATAGGCAAATTCTAATCAAACCTAAGAATATCCCTATGTGGGTGTTGAGGCTAATAGCATTGCTTCTGATAGGCTGATTTCAGTGCTGAGATCAGGTTATTGCCCCTTCTGTGGCATTCTCTTGATTGGTTGATAAAAGTTGCTTATGGCTAATTAGCTGGGCAGAAAGAATATAGGAAGGCGGTACTTCCTGAGATTAGAATAGGAACCCTGCACTTTACACAGAGGATTAATTCACTCCACCAGGAGACACAGAGCAGATAGATGTGTTTGAGAATGCTGGAAAGTAATCACAGGTACATGGGGGTTTGGGATTAGGTGATCCGGGTTAATTTAGAGTAGCTAATTGAGACTCTGCCCAGCTAAGGGTTAAGCATTGAAACATTAAAGGGTCTTGGTGTATTTAATTACTGGGGAAAGGACCACAGCGGCTTATAGGCTGTCAGTCCAAGCAATCCAGGGCCCTCAGACTCCCAGACGCCCCTCGAACCCAGGTGAATCTCCCACCAAGGCTGGTAATTCTACCAGCCTAATGTAACAACTTATATTAGTTAACAGAGTTCAGGTTACAGGTGGTGTAGGCCACCCTTGGTCCCGGGGATCTTTCCCCAGGACAAATCAGGCCTCTGGTTAAGGCAGGCCAGGCCTGTCGGCTGATATCCTGCCAGGCCACCCGCTGCTCTGCCAAGCTGCTCCACTGGCCTAATCTTACATTTTATACTTACCAATAACTACAATTGATAATTAAATTGTGGTTTCAGGTGGCCATGAAGTTTGTCATCAAAACTTGAAACCATACTTTAAATATCAATTGAGTATAATTTCTGCATGTCCAGAAACCATTTTTACTTTTTTCTTTTAAAATATGTTTAATTTTTGAAAATTTCATACAAGCATGTGATGTATCTTGATCATGTCCAGCCCCCATTTCAGCCATAAGAATCTTCCCTCCAACTTTATAACCTCTTTAAAAAAAAAAAATTAGTCCATTAAGCCCATATAGTCACGGATGTCAGCTTGTCCAGGAGGCATGAGTAACTTACCAGTAGCCACACTTCCAAAGAAAAGTAACTCTCTTTCCTCCAGCCACCATCAACTACCAGGTGCTCGTCAGCCAGGAGAAATACCTCAGGAATCCTTTCTTCTATGATGGAAAATTCAATGAGCTTGAATTTATGAATTTCTTTTGCAGAAATGCTATGTATGACTTTCTTAGTCACAGACTTTGAACACACTTACAATATCAGATTTGAATTCTCTTCCAGGGAGCCGGCCTCAGATAATACCAGGATAATAGTTTGCTATTTCCATAAACACTCTGCAACTTGAGCATGCCTGCCTGGTAGGTCCATATTGTACCATGTAGGATCCAGTAATGAGTAAGATTGTCAGTGTGCATTTTCCCCAGCAAGAAGAATGCTATCCATCAGGGAAAGCATTTTCTAGTCAGTTCAAGAGTGATTTCTTTATGTTCTAAAACCAAAGTGTTTGGTCCTCAGCAATAGAATCTTACCATTCAGTTATAGTAGACCACTAAGAGCACTGATAATAGTCTATATGGCTGCACCAAAAATTCTTACATTAAATGGTCATACATTTGTGACCAGTGTTGCTATGAGGTTTTCATTTTCTTTCAAGTTCCTTATTCAGTTTTAGATGGTCATGTGATACATCTTTCTCTCAAAATGTTATTATTTTTCTCCTTCAACTCTTAGGCAGTTGAATAATCTGTGACCTGAAATAAAAGGAAATATAATTTTGGGAAACCCCCTTGGGTTGTTTTAGATGTTTGATTATATAAGTCTAATGTTCAGCTTACAAAAAAACTTCTATCTGCTGAGACATTTTTAGAGCACAGTACAAAATGAAGATGGTAACCAGGCAACATGGTTTTTGTACAGTTATTAAAATAAAATGTGTAGCTTCCACCATGTAGAATAATTCTCTGGCTTTGATGAACTGTTATTTTATTCTTGGAAGAATAGGCTGATCTTATATGCTCAAATGATCAATAATTTTCCATTTAAAATTCATTATCTTGTTAGATTATGTTTGCTAGAGAACTTTACACAGACAAATTGGTTATGATAATTTGATATGATTCATTTAAAAAGTGTTAAAATTTTTGCATAAAAATTATATAAGTATTCATACAGTCTGTCATAAGAACAAAAATTTGATACTTGGTTACTAGGGCGACATCTGGCTTGAACAAACATGTATATTTCTAAACACGTATTATTGATTAAAATTTTGTCAAATTTTCATACCATGAATAAAATTTATCAAAAAATAACCAAAACACTATATCAAAGTGCAATCAGCCATGTCAAACATTCATCATCCATGTTCATTACTTCATATTGTAATCATGATCTATAATAGAGATATGTTCACAAAAGATCGTATGTTCAGATTAAAACATTTTGCCTTATGTATTTTTGGAAGATTTTGTGTAGATCTTCCAGGACTATCTATAAAGGATGCTTGAGTTGCTTACATTGTGTAATCTTCTAGAGGACTGTGTTGTCAAGTCTATCTGTGTACGCACAGAACTTGGGAAGTCAAAGACTGGTGCCTTGAACAACTGGAAGGTCTTCTGATTTAGTTGATGTGACTTAGAGTCAAAGCAAAGGTGAATTATTTTTTACAAATCCCACATATGCACTAGGGTATGTCAGGAGACATGAACTGCTGTTCTAGACACAGACTTCCTGCACAAACCTCATGTAGATTGGGGATGAGTCTTCCAAAAAAGGACTCTAGACAAAGTTGCTGTTTATAGGTGCTTGAAAGGCTGTCCTTGGAGAGGCATACAGAGATATCGGGTCTTGGAAAACATGCTTCTAAATAACTGAAGGCCACTCTTTGTGGAAGCAGATCTTATTTCAGAGGTAGCCTGTGAGATTCCTGGTAGGTGGTATTGGTAATAAATATTATCTAGCTCATTCTTTGAGCAAAGCTTCCAGTTTGTAAAATTACTGTCAGGTATTTTTCTTTCTGGATACTGGACAAATAATAGCAGCTAACATGGGGTGTTCAAGTTTTAGAGAGGGAAAATAAAAATACTGGTAGGTGCCTGATTCTTTATTATTATTATTTTTAATTGCGTGTGTGTGTGTGTGTGTGTGTGTGTGTGTGTGTGTGTGTGTGTGTG